>AWUE01018083.1:0-10652 GCA_001974825.2 Corchorus olitorius
CATTCGGGTTTGGTTTTTCGGGTCTAGGACTCGGATCAATTGGGTCAGTCTTGAATTTTTTAATGTTTAATTCTTAAATTTATTTAATGTCTTAATTATTCAATTTATTTTACAATCCACTATCGGTTAAGTTTAGTAAACTGCATATACAGGTTAAAGAGTTGACATGTGACCCTTTATATATTAATAATTTTGAATATTAAATAATGTAATTAAGCATGAAGTGGGTGATATGTTCAAATAAATATTAAATATAATATCTAAATTTATGTTCTTTCCTAATAGAAAAATTGTCAAGAAATTACTAATTAATTATTATTATTTATTCATTATGCAAAAAACAAATTACTAATTATAATCTTATTTAGTATTTATTCATATATAATAATTGTTCATATAATGAAGTTTAGCAAATTTAATCATAATAGGTAAAATTATAACAATAATATAATTATTATTGAATAAATTATAGTTTAGAATGGTTAAAATTATAACAATGTGGATTTTATTGAATAAAATATAATTTTAGTTTATAGTATCTTTGGGTCATCCGGGTTAATTTCACGTGTCATTCGGATTACGAGTTTGTCGGGTCGTTGGTCGTTTAATTTCTCTGATCAAGTCGAGTTCGGCTGGATTGGATGGATTATCAAGTTTGGATCACGTGCAACGCACGTGGAAGTAAAGACTAGTAATTTATAAATGGCATGGTTAGCCTGAGGTATGGGCCGAAAGAAATGGCCCTATCGCTATGGATTGGGTGGTGGGGAAAGGAAAATGAGAAGCTGGCCAACGAATCTGCCAATTTTACACTCCTTGCTCGGTGCCTTTGGAAAACATCTTGTGCCCAACTGACTTTGGGTCCGGTCCAACAAGAAAAACAAAAACAAAAAAAAAAGAAGGAAAATGAGATCATCCATTTTTTTTTAAATAAAAGTATTCATTTGAGATACAAGAAATTGCAATATGAAATTGAAATGAAACTTAAACAGTTAATCATCATTTGATGTAAAATAAATTTGCTGAAATTCATGTCAAAAGAAAGAACAGATGAAGAAATTGAATTTCTCATGAATAATATTCCCCAAATTTCTAAAGAATCTGAAGTTGCAAACATAAAAGTAGTGCTATCACTGTGGTGATAGCTGGCTTAGATGTCAAAGATCTTCCCTCATCATCCTCATGCTTAGGCTCATGCTCTGCTGAGTTGGATCCTGTACCCACCAATATTCCATTTCCCCATGTGAGTAACCATTTGGAAGATATTTCCTCCAAATGTTGTTAAAAGGAGACAAAATACATAAATTTTCTATAAAACTCCAGTATCAATAGTCACATTGAATCCTAATTAATCTAAAGTTGAGTTCCGTCGAATCCCAAATGAAAATGTTTTTAAGTGCAATGAAAAGTGTGCAAAATACAACTAAACCAAAATGACAACAATATACAAAGAATTGAGAAAACATTGGATTTCCAATACATCATGGAGAAATTATGCTAAAAAAAATTGTAAATTAATTTTCTTCTATGCCTTACTTGTGCGAGGGGGAATGCTCTGTTCATTCCTGAAGAAATTCTCTGGATCAACTGCAGTCTTTATATCCACCAATCTCTCAAAATTGCCATTAAAGTAACTGTCTCCATAAACCTTACTATCTTGGTAGGTCCAACTTTTGGCTATGCCAATGTCAAGGTCCCTATAGTTCAAATAAGCACTTCTTGGATTCTTGGACACAAAGTCAGTCATGTAACTATGAAGCCTGTTAACCAAACTTCTGTACTTTCTGTCTGCCTCAATTCCTGCCTCTTTCCAGGTTAACGAATACTGGATTTTGAACAAATTCCCAGATCGATGAGGAAATGGAGTTTCTGTAGACTTGATTTCATTCATTCTTCCTCCATATGGATTGAAAACCAATCCTGGTTCTTCCAATTCAATCATCCTTTTCCAAAGCCATTCCAACCCATCTTTGGAAATTGGAGTCTTCACATAATCTGATTTCCTTTTAGTAAATTTAGCATGGTAATCTCGATTAAGCAGCACAGTGGGTGAAATTCCATTGTAAAAACTTCCCCACCACCAAAGAGTAGATTCAATCCAACTCATCTCCAAACAATCCTGTTTTCTCAGACCCAATTCAGGGAAATCCTTGGCCAACAAGGAAACAAGACTATTGGCATTTCCCAAATATAATGCAATAATCACAATTCTAACGGTCTTTTGCTTGTTTATAGTAACTGGTTGCACAAGCATCCTCATGAACAAATTGTTATCTGTTGTTGGAGCGACGGATTGCCACTTGTAAGAAAAATCCGTCGCGTTCTGTTCCAAAGTTCTGATAGCTTGAAAAACTGTGACGGTTTCAGG
Organism: Corchorus olitorius; assembly: GCA_001974825.2. Classification (NCBI taxonomy): domain Eukaryota; kingdom Viridiplantae; phylum Streptophyta; class Magnoliopsida; order Malvales; family Malvaceae; genus Corchorus; species Corchorus olitorius. The sequence continues at coordinate 2,369 of AWUE01018083.1, forward strand.
AACGGGAACAAGCTTGATCTTAAAAGCTAAAATTACACCAAAACTTGCTCCGCCCCCGCCTCTGATAGCCCAGAAAAGATCCTCTCCCATTCCTTTTCTGTCAAGAATCTTACCATTAGCATCAACTATTTTAGCATCCACGACATGATCCACTGACAGACCATATTTTCTGACCATGTTACCATAACCAGCACCGCTTATGTGACCGCCAACGCCGACATTGGGACAAACTCCGGCGGGAAAACCATGGACTTTGCTCTTTTCCCAGATCCTGTAATAAAGTTCTCCAAGAGTGGCACCGGCCCCAACCCAAGCTGATTCATCTGCCATATTAATATATATTGAACGTAAATTGAACATGTCAAGAACAAAAAAGGGTTTGTCAGATACATAAGATATGCCCTCAAAATCATGGCCACCGCTTCGAATTTTGAGGTGAAATCCGATCTTCTTGGAACAAATAACAGTTGCAGAGACATGGGAATCTTTTAAAGGGGTGATTATAAGTACCGGTTTGGGAGTGGAAGAAGTGTTGAAACGAGCATTACGAATATATGCTTGTAAAACAGAGTTGTAGGAAGGATTGGAGTGAGCGTAGACTATGTTGGAGACGTGATCAGATGGGTTGGATTGGCTTTTTAAGCATTGAATAAAGGATTCATAGACGGAATCGGTGGCTGCCAAGGAAGAAATGGCGGTGAAGAAAATTGAGAAAATAAAAAGAAGCAGAACAGGTGGCAAAGATGTCATCATCTTTTTCTTTATTATCGGCAAAAGTAGAAAGAACTAGAGTCAGTGGGTGGGTGAAGTGAAGCTGTGTAATTAATTTATAAGCACTTCGCTACAAACAAAGTGATAAAGGGAAGACTGTAAAGAAAAGTAAAAAGAAGAGGCCGCATACGATAATTCCAGATGTTAATTTATTGGCAATAGTTAGCAATCGAATCCAAATTTGCAGTTGGAAGCAGGCGACATGTCTCTGTCTCCAAGCAACCCCAAGCAACCCCTAAGCCTAACGTTTCATAATAAATGTTTTAAATTCATTAATTTGTTCATTTGTTTTGTTTGTGCCATCAACCACAAACACAATTTTATATTTCCTAATAAATTATAGGTTTTTGGCACCAAGACTTGTTGGATTGATCGGGAAGATCTTAATGCTCCTTAAATATGTTCTCAAGCTCGATTATGGAGATAGATGTTGAAATTTGGAAGAGCTTTCATCAGGCCCGACGATTTCGAATTAATCAAAATCCAATATGATACATTGGCATTGCTGTCAGATTTTTGAGTATTTATTAGAGTGAGTTAGCATGATATAGTTGTAAATATTAATTGACATTTGCCAAGAGAATATGATTAGTTGTATAACAAAAATGAATCAAATCCGGGTAAAGGCCTTTGTTGACTAAACTTACCCTTTGAATCCTCCTCCATATGCAACTCAAAACATCCATTAAAATTTATACAAAAAATTAGCTGTAATCCTCTTGGTGGACACAAAATTAGTAGTTGAAACTTTGAATGACTGACATGATATAGGGAGGGCCCAACTGACTTGGGTCTAGTCCAACAGGAAAAAGGAAAATGGAAAATGGAAAATATAGGAAATTGTTATTTTCCCTTTCTTTTTCTTTTTACCTAATAACCATTCATGATACAAGATCTATATAAAATTGAGATGAATCTTCGTGCCAAAAACAAAAAGAAATTGAGATGAATCTTAAAATGATCATAAATTCCTCATAAATCATCAGATATGTTGTTAAAACTCTACAAACCATGCCTCCACAAAAACTAGACAGTTAATCATCATTTGATGTAAATTTGATTTGCTTAAATTCATGTAAAAAAGACAAAAACAGATGAAGATATTTGAATTTCTCATTCTCATGAATAATTTCCACCTAATTTCTAAAGAATCTGAAGTAGTGCTATCAATGTGGTGATAGCTCGCCTGGATGTCAAAGATCTTCCCTCATCACCCTCAAGCTAAGCTGAGTTGGATCCTGTACCCACCAATCCCATGCTGTTAAAAAGAAACAAAAAGTTTCTTTTTATTTCTATGGTATAAACCTAGGTATCCGATAATCATATTAGATTCCGACTAATCCCAAGTCGAATCAAAACCCATATATATGGGGTTATTTGTACATGTATAATGTATAATGTAACGTGTACAAAGTACAACTACAGAACAGAACTCTTGTCTTACATATCGTTGAACCAAAATGACAATATATACAAAGAGTCGATAAACATTAGATTTGCAATACAAAATTGAAAATTATGCTCAAAAAGAGATTATTGTAAATTAATTTTCTTTTTTCACCAAAAAAAAGTAAGTTAATTTTCTTCTATGCCTTCCTCGTACGAGGGGGAATGCTCTGTTCATTCTTGAAGAAATTTTCTGGATCAACTACAGTCTTTATATCCACCAATCTCTCAAAATTGACATTAAAGTAACTGTCCCCATAAACTTTACCTTCTTGGTAGGTCCAATTTCGGGCTATGCCAATGTCAAGGTCCCTATAGTTCAAATAAGCACTTCTTGGGTTCTTGGACACAAAGCCAGTCATGTAACTATGTAGCCTGTTTATCAAATTTCTGTACTTTCTGTCTGCCTCAATTCCAGAATCATACCAGGCTATTGAGTACTCGATTTTGAACAAATTCCCAGCTCGATGAGGAAATGGTGTTTCTGTAGACTTGATTTCATTCATTATCCCTCCATATGGATTGAAAACAAACCCTGGTTCTTCCAATTCAATCATCCTTTTCCAAAGCCATTCCAACCCATCTTTAGAAATTGGAATCTGCACATAATCTGATTTCCTCTTCATAAATTTAACATGGTAATCGAATCGATTAAGCAGCACAGTGGGTGAAGTTCCATGGTCAAAACTTGCCCACCAAAGAACAGATTCAATCCAACTCATCTCCAAACAATCCTGTTTTGTCAGACCCAATTCAGGGAAATCATTGGTCAACAAAGTGACAACATTGCTTGCATTCCCCAGATATAGTGCCTGAATCACAATTCTGATTGTGTTTTGCTTGTTTATAGTAACTGGTTGCACATGCATCCTCATGAACAAATTGTTATCAGTTTTTGGAGCAACGGATTGCCACTTATAAACAACATCTGTTGCATTCTGTTCCAAAGTTCTAATAACTTGAAAAACTGTGACGGTTTTAGGAACAGGAACAAGTTTGATCTTGTAAGCTAAAATTACACCAAAACTTGCTCCGCCGCCGCCTCTGATAGCCCAGAAAAGATCCTCGCCCATTCCTTTTCTGTCAAGAATCTTACCGTTAACATCAACTATCCTAGCATCCACCACATGATCCACTGACAGACCATATTTTCTGACCATGTTACCATAACCAGCGCCGCTTATGTGTCCGCCAACGCCGACAGTGGGACAAACACCGGCAGGAAAACCGTGTACTTTGCTCTTTTCCCAGATTCTATAATAAAGTTCTCCAAGTATGGCACCTGCCTCAACCCAAGCTGATTTATCTGTCATATTAACAGATATTGAACGTAAATTGAACATGTCAAGAATAAAAAAGGGTTTGTCAAATACATAAGATATGCCCTCAAAGTCATGGCCACCGCTTCGAATTTTGAGTTCAAATCCGATTTTCTTGGAACAAATAATGGCTGCTGAGACATGGGAATAGTTCAAAGGGGTGATTATAAGTGCCGGTTTAGGAGTGGAAGAAGTGTTGAAACGAGCGTTACGAATATATGCTTGTAAAATAGAGTTGTAGGAAGAATTGGAGTGAGAGTAGACTATGTTAGAGACATGATCAGATGGGTGGGATTGGCTTGTTAAGCATTGAATTAAGGATTCATAGACGGAATCGGTCGTTGCCAAGGAAGAACAAGTGGCTGTGAAAACAATTGATAAAAGAAAAAGTGGCAGAACGGAAGGCAAAGATTTCATCATCTCTTTCTTAATTTCTTTCTTAATTAATTTACACAACACAAGCACTTTACTACAAAGAGTAGCATTATATATATTGATGACTAAAATCGGAGTTAACGATATAAAGATATGAACTTGGCAATTAACATATTAAACAAAAAGGAATCGAATCCGGCAAAGGCATTTTTTATTAAAAAAAAATGTCAAGAAACGTGGGGCACATTGTTTCAGTGCGATCCACCCGAGAGCATGGACAAATCGTAATTCTCCAACAGAGATTGCTTTGCTTTGTGTTTTGTCCCTACCAACATTGCAAAAAGGATAGACTTGGCCTGGCCTTGGGTGCCTCCGTCGGTGAATAATTAGAAGTAGAAATGAAATGAATAATATAAAAAGCTTCATTGATTTCAACGATCAACAAATCCAATTTGTTTGCCATTTGCTACAATTTTTTTTATAAATTAATTACACAAACATGATGGGTAGCGGCAGCACCGGTACTACTGCTTATTAAAAAAATTAGGTTAGAATCCGTAGGATGCATTGGGATTTGTTCAAATTTTAAAGTAAATATTTAAAATTACAATTTATTTATGAATAATTCATTAGTCACATAATATCTGAATTTTAATTAGTAGCAAACTTGATAAAGAATGAACATTATTTTGTAATGAAAGTTTAGTTACATTGCAATATAATTAAACAAAAAAAAGTATTAGTAAATCTTTATATTACCCATACTATGTAAAACCTTTATAATTTGTTGAAAATATTACTAAATCTTTATAATTTGTAGAAAAACATTATTAGTTCTTTTTAATGAACTAGTTTTAACTTTCACGTGCGTTGCACGTGACCCAACGTGTTTAAATGAAATATTCATATGAAATTTCATATATGATAACCTCCCTATTAAATTATGATAATTACACTATTTTTAATGACCTCCTTATGAAATTTTGATAATCTTCCTATGAAATTTTAATAACGATATTATGGAATTTTGAGAACCCTTTTTTTAAACCTTTTTTAAGCTCCCTAAAGAATTTTGAAAACCTCACTGTGATATTTTGATAACTTCCCAATGAAATTTTAATAACCAACACTATGGGATGTTGATAACCTCCATATGATATTATTGATAACCACGTTATGAAAATTTAAAAATCTCCATATGAATTGTTAGTAATTACACCCTGAAATTTTGAAAATCACACTATGAAATTGTGATAACCTCGCTATGAAATTTTGATAAAGCTTCTTATAAAATTTTGATAACTTCCTTATGAAATCTTGATAACTACAAATTTTGATAATCTCCCTATGATTTTTTGATAACCACATTATGAAATTTTGTTAATCTCCCTATGAAATTTTGATCTACATACTATGAAATTTTGAAAACTAAACTATGAAATTTTGATAGCCTTCATATGAAATTTTGATATCCTCCTTGAAATTTTGATTACTCCATAAAAATAACCTTCCTAATTTGGTAACCATACTATGAAATTTTGATAACCTCCCCAGAAATACCACTATGAAATTTTGGTAATCACATTTTAAAAATTTAATAAACTCTTTATGAAAATTTGATAACCTCTCTATAAAATTTTGTTGACCCCTCTATGAAATTTTGATAATCACATTATGTAATTTTGATAACCTCACTTTGAAATTTTGATAACAACACTATGAAATTTTGATAATCTTCCTATAAATTTTGATATTTCGATCTCTATATAATAACGATAATCACTCTATGAGATTTGATAATCTTCTATCAAATTTTGGTACTCCTCATGAAATGGAGACTTTTATAACCTTCATATGAAATTTTGATAACCACACTAAAAAATTTCGATAACCACACTATGAAATTTTGATAACCTTCCCATGAAATATTAGTAACCTCCTTATGAAATTTTGTTAACCACATTATGAAATTCTTATAACCTCGCTATGACATTTTGATAATCTCTTTGATAACCTTTCTTTAAAATTGTGATAACCTTTCATGCTTTGAAAAGTATCTAACAATTTAGATATTCCATTCTCGAACATAATGGCTTGTATTCGGGTGCCCTACAAAAATAAAATAATTATTATATGAAACTGAAATTAAAAATAAAATACTAAATTTAAAATAATTTAGAAATTTACCTATTCATCAACAAATATCAATTTTACATATTTCCCATCACCTCTGCTATTTGAATATTTCTCAATAATTCCTTTACGAATTAGCAATACTTTAATACTCTAATCTTTTTACGAAACTTCTAAATCTCATATATTTGTTAACTTTGAAGGAGAAGACATAATTCTGCCAAACATATTAAATAAATTATTAATTAGAAAAAAATATATGAAACCAAACAATACAAAATCCAATAGAATTTTTTTTTAAAAAAAAAAAGATAAGAAAGAAAATTTTTGATAATGCGAAACAAAAACTATAGCAAAAATTATAATATATATAATTTATCATGGAATTTAATTGGTCATGGCCAAAAAAAAATAATGGAATTTAATTGGCATGGAAAAGCAAACTATAGCAATAAAAAAAAGAACTAATTAAGGTAAAGTTACAGCATAAGGTATTGGATTTTGATTCACAATAAATATCGTTAATAGAGTAATTCAGATGAGTTCTTTATGTATCTATATATCTTGATGAGTGATCACAAGTATCTGAATTGAAAGTTAAACATATGATTGAAGTTGAGGTTAAGTTGAAGCATGTTGGGTACTACCACCAAATAAAGACTTGCGTGTGGTAGATGCAGTACATAGAAATAGTACAATAGTGAGATGTTTTCCAAGTGTGTGGTCGGGCCTATGCCCACCTATCGATATAGTAAACCCTGGAAATTCGGTGGAAGGTTTTGAAACAAGATTCAGAGGATTAAGGTTGTTCAAGAAATTGGAGTTGCATAATGAATTGAAGAAAATAATTGGTAGCAAATGAAACAACCATAATCGATATTGAAGTAAAATGGTAGTAAAGGTAATATGAAAGACTAGCAACAATAGACTACAAGTAAAGATGTACTAATATTTGGATATATGATATGAAGATTTTTAGTCGATTAGAATATACGTTAAATTGGATTGACTGTGTATTAACGAATGAAGTAATATGGAAACTTGCAAAGTTTCTTATGGAGGTTACTCAAGGAAAGGATGTAGTCGAATGTGAGATCTAAGATTTTCATTAAATAATATGGTGTTTTCTGAATTCTTGTAATGAGTAATTGTGACTTAACTACAAACAAGCCTTGAGCTCGGCTATCGTCTCCTAAGATCTTATGAGATCATAAAAAGGGTTTGTTCTAGAATCATACCGGTAGGATTCATTCGAGTTATGAAAAATACATCAAGGAACCATTGTAGGATTGGATTTCGAAACTCAACTAGATTGAACCTTTGATTATTGAAGGGGAGTTCTCATGGTTAAGTGAATAGAGGTAGTAAAGATTGTTGCAAGAAGTATGAGAATTTACTAAATAACATGTGAACCAAAAGGAGGTAATGCAAAGGCAATGCTCGTATCTAGCTGATGGATGAGTTATGAGAGCTTTTAAATTTCGTGGACGAAATTTTCTCTAAGGAGGGTAGAATTGTAATACCATACAAATAATTGTGGAACTATAAATTAAATTCTTAGTGTAAGAGGAGAATAAAGTGAGAGACAATTGAATTAAATTGGAAGCTTTGGGACTATATTAAAAAGGACTAAAGATTTCAAAGGGTTTGAGGGAAATTAAGCCAATTCTATTAGTTGGAAGAATTAAAATTTCTTCTTCCTCCCTTTTTCCCGTTGCCTTAAACTTCTCTCTCTCTCTACCCAACAGTTTTCTCACCCTACAAATCCAACCCAAGTCCAATGTCCATTTTTTTTAACATGCAATTGAAGATAGATGATTCTTTCATCAACCATTTTCAAGTCTTGTCAAAAAGTTTGTTATTCATTGGAGAAATGGGATCTTTTCGAGGCAAAGGTAAGTAAAAAAAAAAGAAAAAACTTTGGGAGCTCATTTTCTTTTGAATTTATGGTGTTGAAGCAAATTTAAGTTCAAGTATTGGTTTTGTTTGTGCTTTGGAGGTGGAAAACGTGATATTTAACCAATGGGAGGCATTGGAAGCATGGAAAATGTGAGAATCAAGTGGGAGTTTTTTGGGTAAGTTATATTTGATACTTTGATGATGAAATTGTGGATGAATGTTGATGATTTGAAGATAATTAAATGGGTATATTGTTTGGGTTTGTGTTTAGATATGTTGGGTAGTATTTTGGAATAAAAATTTGGTAAAAAATGGGTGCAAAAATGGTTCAATTTGATTAT
>AWUE01018086.1:0-59625 GCA_001974825.2 Corchorus olitorius
ATGTTTCCGATGATCCAAAAATTTGGCAAGATCAATTAGTATCTTCAAAGTAACGATGGTCCAAAGATAATGGCACTTGTTTCATTTACAAAAATTGAATCTCTCATCAATTCTATTTTCCTTCTCATTAAAAGAGGTAATTAAAGATTTCTTGTTCTTTTAGGCCAGAAATTCGAGAAATCAAGGATTTTTGTTAGCTAATCAAATATATTTTAATTAATTAATGTATATATGTAATATTAAAATTAAATTAATTTTAATAAAAATTACAGTAATTATTATAATTTTTAATTATTATTATACTAAGGACATGTGTCAATAGAAAGACATGCCACTTGTCGAGATTTTGAAACCTCGACATTTAAAGAGTTTCCATCTCTGTAGTGTATATTGTTATCAATATATATATATATATATATATATATATGATATATATGATATATATGATATGATATATGATATATGATATATGATACTAATAACTTTAATTTGACATTAGTATTATTAAAATTATCACGTGATTTATGGGTTTATTTATTGAATTAATAAGAATAATTTAAAATTTTTATAAAATTATTAATCTAATTTAATTAGAATTATTAATTTCATTATTTTTTAATTAAAATCTTAAAAATTTGTAAGAGAAATTATTGTTCTTTCTTAACATATACCAAAGGCTTTTTTTCTAATCAATATATCAATATAATGAATATTAGAATTAATTAGAAACACGTGTCGAGATTTGGAGGCCTCAACATTTAAAGAGTTTCCATATTTGTAGTGTACATTGTTTTTTTTTTGGTACAAAAGACGCCGACAAAGTCAGCTAACTTCTTCGGACAGCCACACCATTGGCGTCGTGCTCAAGCAAAGGAAGTAACTCAGCGGGCGGTTCCAACAACTCCACGTAACCCTGAGAACAATCCTGACCATAATTTGCTAAGAAATCTGCATAACGATTCCCTTCTCTAAAGACATGAACAACCTCAAGAATCCAATTACCACGAATCAAAGCCAAAGCTTCATTAACCAATATAGAATTATGATGCGTCGCTATAATACCTTGGTTCAAAAAGTTCACCACCACCTTTGCATCCATCTGCACCACCACATTAGATAACCCAACGGATTTTGCTAAACGTAGTCCCTCTCGAATACCCGAAAGTTCAGCTGAAAGACTATCTGTAATGCCAATCCGCATAGCAAAGCCTCTCACCCAGGTACCATTTGCATCTCGAATTAGCCCACCTGCAGAAGCTAAGCCTGTATCCTGCTTCACAGCCCCATCAGTATTTAAGACAAAGCAACCCATGGGAGGTTTTAGCCAAGACACCCATCGGACTTGTTGCTCAACTCGACCATTATGCTTTTCATAAGCCTCATCAATCTCCTTAGTAAATTTACATGCACGTTGCCAGACTTGTCCAGGAGCTTTAAGTATATTTTGGAAAACCATAGAATTACGTCTTTTCCAAAGACACCATAACGTAACTATAAATTGTGTTGCCCACATGGAATTTGAAGAAGAACCACGGCTGGAGGTACAATTTTCATGGAGCCAAACCGAAAGATCATGAGCATAAAACCCATTTGGCAGAACGCCTAAAGCAAACCAGCAATCCCACACTTCCTTTGCAAAACTACAATCATGAAAAAGGTGCAAGGAGGATTCATTTGTAGCATGGCAGGTTGGGCATAAAGCACTTACGCCTTGTTGTCGACGAGCTCTGTTCATATTAGTGTTAAGCTTATCAAGGTGCAGAAGCCAAGAAAAAACTGAATACGCTCCGTACCTTGACATTTCCATAACCATTGTACATCCTGAAACTGTTGAATTCTAATATGATCATTTTGGAGAATCCCAAAGGCCGACTTAGCCGAGAACAAACCCGAGCTATCCCCACTCCAAACTAACATATCATCTTTTTCCGCATCAAAGGGGATAGGTATAGCTTGGATCTTCTGCAAACAAGAAAAAGGAAGTACATGCTGAATGGTTGAAACATCCCAATGTCGATCTATAGTGGTAATTCTTTCCACCGTCCAATGAAGCTTACCTTGTAAATCACCCGTAGCAACATCTTCCAATGGTCCATCCCCAACCCACTAGTCTTTCCAAAGTCTGATACGAGAGCCATTGCCCACCAGCCAACATTGTCCTTTCAGTAGCAGAGGCCGACATTGAAGAATCCCACGCCAGGTGGTGGAAGAATTTGCTCGTTTAGGTGCCTCCTGAAATGATACATTTGTCAAATATTTGCACCTAAGCACCTCACACGCCATAGATGCCTTATTTGTTTCCAAAGCCCAGCCGATCTTAGCAAGCAAGGCCAAATTTGCCTCTCGAGCTTGACGAAGCCCCAAACCACCAAATCTCCTAGGTAAGCAAATCCTTTCCCAATAGACTAAATGATTATGAGCATAATTTTCAGACCCTCCCCACAAAAAGTTTCTAGCCAAACGATCAAGATGAACACAAATAGAGGAAGGTAACAACGTTATCTACATAGTATAGATAGGAATGGCATTGATGACTGATTGTACCAAAACTCTTCTACCAGCCCTGGACAAAACGTTCTTCTTCCAGTTACACAACCGACCCCTAACTTTGTCAATAAGCCGCACATATAGATCTTTCGAGGCCCGCTTATGAACAATTGTCACTCCCAAATAAACTCCTAAGTCCTCAGCCAATGGAATACCACAACCCGAGCTCAACACATTCATCGTTTGTCTCGGCACATTTGGAGAAACAAACAATTTAGATTTAGATAAATTCATTGTTAGACCCGAAGCATTTGCAAAACCCGTCAAAACTTCCATAATGACATCAATTTGGTTTTGTGTAGCCTGAGCAAACAACATAAGATCATCAGCAAAAACAAGTGAGAGATAGCAGGGCCCCTTCGAGATACCTTAATAGGCTTCCATCGCTTCTTATGAACCCTGTTTTGAATTAAATGAGACAGCTTCTCCATACAGAGAATAAACAAGTATGGCGATAGAGGATCCCTCTGACGAAGACCACGTTCAGCTGCAAAATAAGGTTGCGCTTCCCCATTCCATATAACAGAAAGTTGATTTGAAGAAACACAAAACATGATTAAATCAATCAATTGGGTAGGAAAATTAAAATCAACTAGTACCTCTCGCAGAAAAGACCTACTAACACTGTCATAGGCTTTATGTAGGTCAATCTTCAAGATCATGCCTCCCAACCTGCCTTTCCTCTTCATCAGAGTATGAACAACTTCCTGTGTAATAATGATATTCTCACCAGTACCCCGACCCGGAAGAAAACTACTCTGAAAGGGTCCTATCAAATTTTGCAGCAAGGGCCGAATTCTCTGCACCAAAGCCTTCGAAAGGACTTTGTAAACCGAGTTTAACAGGGTAATTGGTCGAAACTCAGCCATGGAATTTGGATTTTCTGTTTAGGGAATCAACGTGATGTGAGCACGAGCAATATCAATGGGAAAGGAACCATTCGACAATGCTTGGTTCATAAAGGAGAGTACTTTATTCTTTACTACCTCCCAAGCCCGCTGCAGGAACAACGGTTGAATACCATCAGGCCCCGGAGCTTTCAACCCTTGCATAGAAAAAAGGGCAGCTCTAGCTTCATCTATGCTGAAAGGAACTAACAAAGCTTCTTGTTCCGGTAGATTTATCATAGGCTGCCAACGATATAGCATATCAGGAAGTTGTTGCACTGCTTTGAACCTAAATAGATCTTTATAGAAAGATACAGCATGTTGTTTCAACACATCCGGATCTTCCATCCATTCCCCTTCAATTTTCAATCTTGTCACTTTATCCCGATTCCGACGCACCAAGGTAGAAAGGTGATAGAATCGAGTGTTCCTCTCCCCATCTCTAATCCATTGAGTCCGGGATTTTTGATACCAGAGAACTTCTTCCTGATAGAAAGTTTCTTGATACTCCCTCAAAAGATCTCGTTCAAGACTTTGTAAGAAAGTAGAAGATTGATAAGCCGCTGACCCTTGGATACCAGCCAATCGAGCAACTAAAACCCGCTTACGAGTAAAGATGTTCCCAAAAACCTCAGCATTCCAAACTTGTAATTTTTCTTTAGCTTCAGCAACCGACTCCAACAGATCTTCACCTCATTCCCAAGCATCACGAAAGACCATATCGAAGTCCTTATGTGTAAGCCAAGCTGCCTGAAATCGAAATGGACGCCCTACACTAGGCGGAGGGGATATCCTTGCAGCATCAAAAATGATAGGATGGTGATCAGAATATACACACGGAAGGTTCACCACCTTTCCATTAGGAAAAAATTCTAAAGCTGCAGCATTAACCAGTACCCTATCCAGCCGTTCTCTCAAAACAATTCTACCATTTAAAGATTTTCTCCAAGTAAACTTACAACCTAACGCCCCAAAATCAGAAAGGCTGCAACTCTCCCATCTTTCAACAAATTTTCTGGCTGCACTGACCCGAAAACCAGCACCACCACTCTTCTCATCCATCGAAGCTATATCATTAAAATCACCCATAACCAACCATGGAAGTGACATAGTTTGTGATCTAAAACGTAAGTCCTCCCAAAAGGTGGTTTTCAATTGGCAATGCGGCTATACATAGACCCCTAACAGACACCAAGATCTATTTTGCTCCGTAACCTGAATATGGATAGCTTGATTCGTAGAGCCCAAGAGCTGAACATCAAACTACCCACGCCAATAAAGAACTAAACCACCCGCCAATCCTGCTGAAGGAATCGCAAAGTTTGAATTAAAACCCAACTTCTTCCCAAAATCACTAGCATACTGTAAATCATTACATTTAATCTCCATCAACATGAAGATCATCGGCTTATACTGTCTTATTAATTCTTTACAATTACGAAGGCACCTTTTATTACGGATCCCTCGACAATCCAAGAAAGCACAATCATTGAGGTAAATCAGCACCAGTATCTAGTGCTTGCTCAGCAAGCTCGGAGTTCTTTACCTCCATGGGCAATAACACTTGCTGTAACTCCTTTACACCTTCCCCCATAACGATATCAGGAGGCTTAGGTTTCGGTTGTGCATTTAACTTGAGCAAAACTTGCTCTGGAGTATCCATCCTATTCTCCAAATCAACTACCTCCTGTGAGAATTCTATATCATTTAGTGAGGCCACAGATTTTAGAGCAGGTCCAAAAGGAATGACACTCTTGGGCAGCCATACTGTAGAATCTTGTGCAGGTTGTGAATGGGCTTTAAGAATAGAAAGTTTCTTATTTGCCGGCCCAAATTTTCCATGGGTTGGATGAGAATACGGTTTAGCCCTATCAGAAGATTTATTCCTGAACCGAGCCTTTGTATTAGCGGGTCGAACCTGGCTACTAGAAGAACTCGAAGCTTGGGAAGGATTTGGAACGTGAGCATTTAAAGCTGAATCCGAAAATTGTGTCTCAGCCACAAAATCTGGCGACTCTTGAGCAATCTTTGCTTTCTCCTGTCTGGCTTTCTCCTTAACTTCCTTAAACGACCTCCTAGCAGGATCTTCCCGTACACCTTTATTCCAAGCCTCTAATACATCCTCGTTTACCGGGATATCATCCTCCATAATTTCAAGTGAATCCAAAGTTGCAAATTTGTTCTTCGAATCCCGATCCCGCAAATTCTGTTGAGTTTTCCCCTTATGATTCATTCATTTCCGAATTTTTTGCTTGACAAGCATCCACGGCCCGTAACTATTGGCAACAGTCTTAACTTCCATTGTTGACTTCTCTCCTTGTTCCTTCTCTACCCCTGCCGTATTTTTAGTCTGCTCAGGCACCGGCGGTCGCAACTGACACTTCTCCGAGCGATGTCCAACAACTTCACACGAAAAGCAAACGGTGTGTAGTGCTTCATATTCCACATTTTGAAAAAGACCACCCACTTGAACTTTAGAGACCAAAGGCTTTGAGAGATCCACTTCAACACATATTCTTGCAAATTTACCTCTGGATGCCGTGCTTGTGTTTGTATCCAACCTGATCGGCTTCCCCAGTTGTTGCCCAACCTCCATAAGCATCTCTTTGTTAAAGTATTCTATAGGAAATTCTGGTAATCTAATCCAAATTGCCATCTTCCCAATAGAAGCCATAGAAGGGCGAAAATTAGGCTTCCAGCGTTGAACCACCAGATAGTGATCCATTATTTTCCACGGCCCGCCAGAGAGAATTTTAGCTGCAGCTTCTTTGGTACTAAACTTGATCACATAATATCCATAGCATAAGTCAATCATCTCATCTTCCTCCTTCAATTTCCATAACTTCTCCGGCCTTTGATATAAAACTGGATAGGCCAGGGATCTTCCAAGTAGTTTCACAATAATCGAAAACCGCCATGGCCGTCTCAACGCATCTCTCCTCTCCTTAGCCACGTTCACAAACGGAACCCCTTCCAGCCGTTCCGGTTCAGATCCCTCATCATCCGAAAAGGACTCATCCTCCTCCATAACAATCTGATCAAAGATTCCCTTATCCTGAATCTCCGCTTCTGAATTCTTACCCCAAACCACCACCTGCAAAAAAGATTTGGCCGGAACACTCTGTGACTCGTTTAGTAAGGCTGATGTAGACCCCGCTTTAATCTTCTTTGTGCTTCGTTCAATCTGATCCTTTTTCCTCCAACGACAGCGGTTCCCCATTGTCATAGGGCTGTGCTTCCATAGATCCTAAAATTTCGGAGCTCTTCAAATTATATCCCAAGTTCGTAGTGTACATTGTTATCATTATATATATATATATATATATATATATATATGATATATGATATATGATATGATATTTAGACAAGTATATATGATATATGATATATGATATGATATATGATATGATATTTAGACAAGTATGTAAAACCACAAATTGAGTTGCCACTTCATTAATTTGTTTAATCGCTCCAAAAAGCAGATTTGGTTTCCATAATCTTCTAGTCCAATATGTACATTTTCGTTTTTATTATTATCGTCATTATTTAGAACGTCTGACGTGTGACAATAATGCTAATAATATCGTCTCCAAATGGACAGCGCATTGGTTAAAATTTGAGATTTATTATGGGATTTATCAAGTTTTCTTGGATGGGCAAAGTGAGATTATAGGATGGGAATGGACTATCTCACAATTATAACCTAATGTGTAGTCTTTCAATTTCATGTGCTAGCAAAAAATTATACTTATAAGATCAACCGAATGTGTACAAAATGCATTTTATTGAGTTTGATTTGATCTTGTAACCAAATGGACGTGACCATAAAAAAGAATGTAAACTAATGTCTTTTTAAGCCAAGTAAAATGAGCTTATGCTTTAAGTACTATTTTTAGAGCTTGCAAAATTTGATCAGAGTATCTGATCCGACCAAATTAAACTTGATTTGACAAAAAAAAAATCAACAAAATCGAATCTTTCTAATCCGAAACCGAAATGACCAAGACCTAAAATGACCAGAATCCAAAATTACCTGAATCTGAAACGACCCAAATCCTTAAAAACCTAGACCTAAAATGACTTGAACCCGATCAACCTGAGAGATTAACTCGAAACGACCCGAATTGGAATTAATTATATTTAATTGGCACGAACCCGAAAAGACCCACGAACTCGAAAATCCGAGGCTCAAATTCGAAATTATTCGAACCATATGATCTGAAATTGAAAACACCTGAACCATAATTGACCCGATATATGAATGATCCGAACCCAATCCAACCGAACTATAAACCGAAAATTAACCGGACCATAAACCCGAAAATTCATTAACCTGATACTGATCCAACACAAATGACTGAACTCAAATCCAACCTGACCTGTCCATTTTCCAGTCCTATCTATTTTAAGTTCATTCTTGAGCCTTATCTACGAAAGATAAACGTTGAAAGAGTTTTCTTTATTTAGGGTCTAACCCAACTCGATTTTCACATTAGTTAAAATTTAGGTGTCTTCTCCCATACATTTGTTAAGGTTTACTTACGGTACACTTGTTAATTCTGCCCTTGAATGCATTCATTTTCTCATAGTCGTTGGATATTAAAAACTTCAACCTGTTTGACCGGTTTTAGAACTTTGTGTAGCAATCTTGTGAGAACTTTTTGTTTTGTTTTGTTTTGTTTTTTTTTTTTTATGAAAAGAACTTCTAAAAGTTGGCATCTAAACTTATTTTTTTATCGGGACATGTTCTAACAATATGATTCTTCCGTATTTACCACAAGAATAAATCCATCCTAATAAATTCTTAAAGCCGGTTAAACATGTTAAGTTATTTATATCCAACGACTGCAAGAAAATGACGGGGAGAAAAGGAATGCATCCAAGAATCAGAAATAATCAAATATGCCGTAAGGTGCACCATAACAAGTACATGGATAAGACACCTAAAATTTTACTATGTGATTTTAAAATTGAAATCGAGTTGAGGTGTTTAACTAATCCGAAATCGTGTTAATGTCACTAGGTGGGTATGTACACCAATCATTAATCACCTCAAGAGTACGTACTAATCACTTAAACTAAATTTTGGGACATTAAATTCAATTATCTTATGTTTCGGATTAGTAAACTCAAAATTCATGGTTTACTATAACTTCTTTAATTAAGGTAATCAGATTTCGTGATTGATCAGTAATCAACTCAAATCTCGTGATTTTGTATTCCTTAATTTATTACTATAATTATAATTACTCATAATTATAATCACTCAACGATTTCGTGATTAATTATTTCTTAATTGTATGAAGTAGTATACAAAAAGAATGAAAGAAATGGAAAGAAATACGCGATTATAATTCCTCAATTAATTACGAAATCATTGCTTTCTATCATGTAATTTTATTCTCTTCATTCAAACACTACTCTAGCGCGTTTAATTTCATTCTCTTCTGTTTATAAATACTCCTGTATACTTCAGTTCATCCTTCATCTTCTTATTACTGTTTTCTTACTTACAAACTCTGCTATTTTCTTCACATTTTGGCTCAACTTTTGATCTAAGGGTATGTTTCTATCATTTAAATTTTTTTTTCTTCTTTTTTTTTTCCATCTACAATCTAGTAATTCTTTTATTTTCTTTATTAAACTCCTAATCTGAATATTAATCAATAATTTTGTTCTCTCTTCTTGCAAATTAAATAGTATAAAATTATTTATACTATCATAAACCACACTACTTTTGTACATTACCTAATATCCAACGTTGTTATTCAAATCAAGCCCACATACAACGGTTTTAAATGGTAGTGTACAAAAGTAGTGTGCCCAAGGATAGTAGACATAGCCTTCTCCAATTAAATACTCATTGTTTATTCTCTTTTGTACCAATGTTCCTTATGTAATTATGTTAACTTTTGTTTGAGGGTATATTGTTGATCGAATCTCCGGATTTCTTTTTTCTTTTTTATAAATATAGTTGGGATGGTACTGAATCGAAATTTTTACATTTGTTTATTGAATCTGTTCTTATACTATAAATTAATCTATATAGTTTTGCCTTGAGATTACTCTACAATATGTTACAAGTGAATTTGCTACGCAATTGAAATATTTCTTGGTCTTATTTTCAGGATGGTTGATATTCATTCACAATTCCAAGGAATGATGAAAGAGCCTAAAAAAATTCCAGGCTTCATCGTGGACGAAAAAGCCATGGCAAAAGATTTTCTCAATAAGCTCAGCTACGAAGTTTCAGGCGTATCCATGGACGATGGAAGCACTGTAGTACAAAAGACTTATCTTGAATCTGATAAAAGTTCAAGTGTTAATGATGATTTTTGCTTGATTGCAAATCAACCAAAAAATTTGGCATCCAAAAATTCTGGAACTGCCACGTTAAGGCACAAGGAACCAACCGGAAGACACCGCAGTCGACTTCTAACTTTGGCAAGGGGCCTGTTCAATCCCAACAAGCCCGGCGGCGCCGCCGCCGGCGGTTTCCCCAAATACGAAGTTAATCTCCCAAACGCCACCAAGCCTCGCGTCGGCCCCAAGTACGACGCCCTAGCAAAATCCTTGATGGATTCTAGATACCCAACTCTGGGTCTGGAGTATCACGATGAGTGGACGATAGATTTGAAAAAACTATCAGTTGGCGCGTGTTTTGCGGCCGGAACATTCGGGAAGGTATTTCTGGGGAGATACGATGGTCAGGATGTTGCCATTAAGCTATTGGAAAGACCTGCGGGGAACAACAGGCCAGAAGTTGTTCGAGCTTTGCAGAGGCAGTTTCGTCAAGAGGTTTCGTTTCTTGCTGGATTGAAACATCCGAACGTTGTTCGACTTGTCGGGGCGTGTCGGAAACGGATGGTTTGGTGCATTGTGACTGAATATGCAAAGGGAGGTTCAGTTCGGAAATATCTAGAAACCAGGCAGCAAAATGGTCTGCATTCAATGCCATTGAGGTTAATATTCAGGCGAGCCTTGGATATTGCAAAGGGGATGGCGTATATTCATAGTTTTGGGATCATTCACAGGGATTTGAAATCTGAAAACCTTTTGATTGGTTCAGATAACTCCATTAAGATTGCGGACTTTGGTATGGCACGAATCGAGGCTAAATATGAAGCAATGACTCCATATACAGGGACATTGCGTTGGATGGCTCCAGAGATGATTAGCAATAAGCCTTATACTCAAAAAGTTGATGTTTATAGCTTTGGGATTATACTCTGGGAGCTTGTAACTGGATTGCTTCCTTACCAAGGCATGGAAGCTCTTCAGGCGGCTTCACTTGTGGTTAAATCAGGAGCAAGGCCACCTATTCCTGAGGATTGTCTTCCTTCACTTAGTGGAATCATGACTAGTTGCTGGAACACTAACCCTGATGCTCGTCCTGCATTTACTCAGATTATTGAGATGCTCCACGTTGGTGAAACTGAGATGAAGACTACCATTCGAAAGGCTCGCTATAGGTGATTCATCGCCTTCCCAATGATGATAGAGTGAACATCTGGTTTCAGAGTCATTTAGTACTTTATTATGCATCAATAATGGTTTCTTGTTTATGCATTTAATAATGGTTTTTTGAATATGGACAAGCTATTTTCGCTTGATGTTATGGTATTTGCCCTTTCTCTTGGCCTTTTCTCATCTGCCCATAGTGAGGTTTTGTTGTTTTGGTGATTTAGTCACATTGCACACACAAGATAATATGGGGAAAGTGTGTAAAGAAAATTTCAATTGAATTTTAAATCCATTACTTCAAAATGTCAAATTTGAGCAATTCAAAACCCAAAAGCTATGAAAACAAAACAGAGAGAAAGCTAGCTGTATCCTTTGAATCTGATAAATGGTTCAATGTTTTTCAACCAAGTATAGGGTGATCCAAAATTTTGTTTCACTGCACATAGTTTACAAATTTGTTCTGTAACAAATAAGAAGACTGTTTTCTGTACAATCCAAAATTTTATTTCACTGCACATAGTTAATAAATTTGTTGTGCTACAAATAAAAAGAGACTTTGTTTTTTTTACAATCCAAAATTTTATTTCACTGCAAATAGTTTACAAATTTTGTTTTTTCTTCTATACTGCCATTCTACTTTTCCAGTTTGTTAGACATGGAGTACTTTGTTCATATCTAAAAATGTTGCGTGGATCTACGATACCTTTAACTTGCACCAATCTGTCAAAATTTCCTTTGAAATACTTATCCATATCCAACCCTATGAGTAGCTTGCATTGCCATTTTCATTGATCCCTATGTCAACATCTCTATAATTCAAATATGGACTCCTGGGTGATTTTCATACATGTCATATAATCATAAAGCCTTGATCCAAGTTGTGGTCTAAAACCTCATGGCTTAAATGTCAAAATGCACTCTAGACGGTCACTTTGTACCTTTTCTTATTTTTTTTTATTTTGATCTTATCGCATCCTATCAAATGTTTTATTTTGGGTATATTTTTGCATCCTCCATTACCGAAAATTCATTAAGTTTCTAACGGCGCCGTTAAGGCGTAAACATAAAAAGAAAAGAAAGTAAGAAAATTTTGCCACGTCAGCATGTCATGTGACATTTTCATCCTGTGGCATGCCACGTCAGCACCGTAACAACAGCGTAACCATTTTTCGTCACAATGGGTGCAAAATGCATCTAAAATAAAACATTACGGTCCGATAAGATAAAAAAAAATGTGAATGCAAAGTGACAATCTGTACAGCTTTAGGGTGCATTTTGGCATTCAAACCAAAACCTAATCACCATCATCTTTCCAAGTTCCCGAGTATTGGATTTTGTATATGTTCCCTGCTTTATGAGGAAATGGAGTTTCAGTCTCTAAAATCTCACTAATTTTCCCACCATAAGGGTCTAATGTTAGTGCTGGCCTTCGCAATTTAATCATTTTCTTCCAAATCCCTTCAAGATGCTTCTTTGAAATTGGTTCCTGAACATAATCTGACTTCTTTGCCAAGTACTTTTCTCATTGAGGTTGTCGATTAAGCAGAATTTCCAAGGATGTTCCCTTTGGATAGTTAGACCAAAACAGAACAGACTCAATCCGGCTTATTTCAATACATTTCTCGAGTGTCAAACCCAGTTCTGGAAATCTTCCACTAATTAGAGAGATGAGTTTTTCTGTGTTATAGCTGTAGTCTAAATCCTACTTCAACCACTTAAAAGGGCAGGTGGCATTATCCTCACTCTACAGATGGCTTGTTCTCCATTGGTTTCAGTCCATGCTTCTCTTTCTAGATTCTCCTTATGATATCCTAAAGTCCTTCACTGACTTAAGCATCAAAGTGGGCACGCTGGAGTAAACTCCATCGCCCCCACTAACCTGCTTATTGTCTTGTAAACTGATCCACATGACATGGGAGCTTGACATCAGGTGTCTTCATTGTCTGCTTCCACGAAAAAGTTGTTCCAAAATGAGTGCGCAACTTTTTGGCAGCATAGGGTCTGAATTTAGAGAGCTGGAGGTCTAAAGATAGGAATAGCAGTTCAATCTTCTCAGGACTCCAAGATATGGGATGATGACACACTAACTCCCTATTATTCCTAAAAAAAAAAAAGAATAACAATAGTTAAAATATAGTACTATAACTCTTTATCAAACAATAGTTAAAAGATAGTATTAACTCTAAATTAAACAATAGTTAAAAAATAGAAAAAAAATAAGAAAAAATAAATAACTATATAATACCAGAAAGATGTGCTAGACTTTAAATAGCTCAGTAAGTGAGCTAGCTCATCAATTATGTTCTCATCCTTGCCATCACAAAGGTCTTCAAAAATTAAGGTTCGAAGACTCAACACTCCCATGTTGAAATAACCCGCATCATCCGGAGCAATTTCCCTCTTGATCTTGATGTTAGGAGCCGTTTGGCTGGGGGAAATATCAGTCATCAGATCCCCAACAGTGAAAAGATTCCGGGTTCAACTTATCCTGGTATCACATTCCCGGGTAAGTGACCATTTTTGTTTGGTTAACATTACCGGGTATCTTTGCATACCATGTTTGGTTTGAGGGAATGTTACATTCCAAAAAGAGGTAGATTACTTTAATACCCTCTGAATTTGTTTAGTACCACTCAACTTACACCATTACATGGTGTTATAGAAATAAATTGCTATCAAATATATAAAATATTAATAAATTCAATTAAATTAAATTTCTTGGTTATTTATTTTTTGAAAAAAAAAAGAAATATTAGTTTTTTAAGATTTTGAGTTTTCTGAAAGTAATTGCTAACTATTCTTCCATGGTTAGATGATTTAATCTAACCATAATTGCTAACTAAATGTAACTCAACAAAAGTTCTAATTAACAATAACTCAACTAACTCAATCTCATAGTACCAACTCAAACAACGCTCTAAACATTAGACTAAACTCATGGACATAATAAAATTGAGAAACAACCTCAGTTAAAAAGTCTGAAAAAAACTCCCTAAACTTCCCTACAAATTGCCAACAAAAGTCTTCCTCGATGATTGATCTCGTATCATCTTGTAAACATGAGAGAACAAATGCCTCAGATATTTGACAAAATCAGGTGGATCATCTTTGAACCTCTTGTCACCATCACCAGCAGGTAATTGTGTCTTAGGGTCAAAATTATACACATGTTCACAAAGATGTCCCATTGTTCACTTATCAGTGAAAACCTTAGTCTTCATCGTCTTCTTCTAGGAAAAAGTTGTTCCAAAATGAGTGCACAACTCTTTTGCACCATAAGGTTTGAATTTAGAGAGTTGGAGGTCTAAAGATAGGAAAAACAATTCAATCTTCTCAAGACTCTGAGATATGGGATGATGACACATTAACTCCCTATTATTCCTGAAAAAAAAATAAGAATAACAATATTTAAAAGATAGTACTAACTCTCTATTAAGCAATAGTTAAAAGATAGAAAAAAATAAGAAAAAATAAATAACTATAATTTTTTTGTCATAATAAGTACCAATAACCAAAGACTAGCATTTGAGACAAAAATAAATAAAGTCTAACTATTAACTACTTTAGCGTTTGAGACAAAAAGAAATAAAGTCAAACTATTAACTACTTCAGCCAGTTTTTAAGAAATAAAACTATTAACTATTTCAGCCAAGATATTCAATAGGGACCTCGGGCTCCTTAAGCTTTCTTTTCTTCGACATTGTTTTAATTGCTTGATATCCTTCGCGTTTACAATGGTCACATTTTTCACGTTTTATTCTGACAACCCTCCAATGGCTGCGTGGCAAACCTTCTTGGTGGTGCGGAGGTATACCATATACCTGCATCCTCCACCCAGTGAGGCCATGATCATGGTTTCTACGGAAGACGAAGCACTTGCGATGAACAACTGTATCAAGGGTATTTGGATTCAAGATAGCTTGGTGTCTATCTTGAAAACCTTCAAGACCAGAATGAAGGCATTCTCCAGAAGCACGAGTTGGTAATTCTATCCATGACCCATAATGCTCTTTAGAGATTTTATCGTTTTCATCTTCAAACTCGTGTTTGACCTTGATTTGACCTGATACCAAAAACACCATTGATCTAACCTCTCCATAACCTAAGTGTTGATAATAGGTGTCATATAGTTGTTTGGGATGCTCTTCCAAGTTATGTTTTAGGAAGAAAGGATTGTGCGGAACTGTGTAATGGTGGATAAAGGTGTGCAACATATTGCCCAAAAAAATCAACTTTGAACGGAATAAGAGAGATGCATCAACTCTTCCTCCTCCTTGAAGGTACTGAATTAGATGGATATTGTACTCAATTAATACCAGAAAGATGTGCCAGACTCTAAATAGATCAGTAAGTGAGCTAGTTCATCAGTTATGTTCTCATCCTTGCCATCACAAAGGTCTTAAAAAATTAATGTTCGAAGACTCAACACCCCCATATTGAAATAACACGACAAGGTAGGGTCATCGGGAGCAATCTTCCTCTTGATCTTGATGTTAAGATCACATGCCTCGTGATTGATTAGAATATCCTCAATAGTGAATAGCCTTGAACGTAAAAAACCTTCGGCTCTTTCCCTTGCCAATAAGTTAATCATATAGCTGGTAGGCATGTAATACAAAAGATTAGATTATATCAACAAGCATCAACATATTACAATTTGCATAGAAAAAATAAAAAACAGAGCATGCATATGAGCACTTTCAAGCATTTCAGTAACAAATTGATCTAAATTTCCCATCATCAAGGATTCGCATTAAGCATACATTCTCACATTCATTAGCATGTTGAAGCTTGCATCTTTAACTTAAGGTCACCATAACGTGTTATTACATTGGCGATTACATCCTTCACTTAAGTGAAAGCTTAATGCGAATGCATAAATCTTAATGCATATATACATCATCTTCACCAGACGTCTTATTTAACTTACTTTTTTTAACCTAAATCCCAAATACCTCATTTTCCTCCTTTCCGTCGTTTCTGACCTATTTCATACCTCCTTTCCGTCAATTCTGTCTCTCTACTCATAGGTTAGTTTTACTTTCTAGTACTCAAAACTCTTCCCAATATTCAAAAAACCATATAAAAGACGCAAGATTCTTTGTTTCAGATACTTGGTTTACATTTTTTGAAAAAAAAAGAAGAAGAAGAAGAAGAAATGCTAGTTTTTTAAGGGTTTGAGTTTTCTGAAAGTAATTGCTAACAATTATTCCACACATGACCTCTGACCAGCTCGGCCTCCTCCTCAGAGGAGACGATAATGTGAGTGGCTCGTCCGAGCCTTTCTGCCTCGTGATCCCTTGCTATTTAAGTATCCTCCACTTTGTCTTTCAAGGTATAGTACTCCAGTCTCTTGTCTCGATCTATGGGAGGATTAAATGGATAAGTTGCTAGATCACGACTACCGTGCTAATCTAGGAATGCTATCAACTCAATTGTGTATCGATTGATCTCTCGCACCAGCTCGGCATAATAACTGACTGATTCTGCCTTATGACTGAGAGAAAAAACCAAGGAAAATAGATAAAATGTTGAAGATGTGCATGGGCAGCTGCAATTGTTGCCCTATTTATAAAGAAACTTAAAATAGTTTGTCTTGTAAACGTAACATCGTAGACCCAAACATCAAGATTTGCAAGGCTTAAATTATAGCTGTTGGACTTGAAGGACGGTGATGGGAAGGGTTTTGATACAAATATAGAAGGTCTGCTGAGACTCTGTCAGCAGAGTGAAAACTTCTAATCTGGTAAATGGTAATGAAAATCCAACATTGTCTTGTTTCTTTTGAGCTTTCATCATCCTTTTTGACAGAAATATAATGAAAAAACATAGAAATAAAAGCTGGTAAATTGGATTATGTATATGTTCCCTGCTCTATGAGGAAATGGAGTTTTAGTCTCTGAAATCTCACTTATTTTCCCATCATAAGGATTTAATGTTAATGATGGCCTGCGCAATGCAATCATTTTCTTCCAAATCCCTTTAACCAGAAAGTTGTGCCAGACTCTAAATAGCTTAGTAAGTGAAATAGTTCATCGGTTATGTTCTTATTCTTACCATCACAAAGGTTTTCAAAAATTAAGGATCCAAGACTCAACACCCCCATATTGAAATAATCTGCATCATCGGGAACAATCTTCCTATTGATCTTGATGTTAAGATCACATGCCTCGTTATAAATGAGAATATCCTCAACAGTGTATAGCCTTGAACTTATAAAACCTTCAGCTCTTTTCCTTGCCAAAAAGTTAATCATAGAGCTGGTAGGCATGTAATACAAAAGATTAAATTATATCAAAAAGCATTAACCTTCAGTAAGTGAGCTAGTTCATCAATTATGTTCTTATCCTTGCCATCACAAAGGTCTTCAAAAATTAAGGTTCGAAGACTTAACACCCCCATATTGAAATAACACGCCAAGGTAGGGTCACCGGGAGCAATCTTCCTATTGATCTTGATGTTAAGATCACATGCCTCGTAATTGATTAGAATATCCTCAACAGTGTAAAGCCTTGAACGTATAAAACCTCAGGCTCTTTCCCTTGCAATAAGTTAATCATAGAGCTGGTGGGCATGTAATACAAAAGATTAGATTATATCAACAAGCATCAACATATTGCAGCAAAATCCTTCCTTAACAAGCATCAGCGTGTAATAAGGAAAAAACTCCCTAAACTTCCCTACAAATTGCCAACAAAAGTCTTCCTTCGATGATTGTTCTCGTATCATCTTGTAAACATTAGAGAACAAATGCCTAAGATTTTTCACAAAATCAGGTGGATCATCTTTGGACCTCTTGTCACCATCACCAGTAGGCAACTGCGTCTTAGGGTCAAAATTTTATTTCACTGCACATAGTTTACAAATTTTGTTTTTTGTAAATAGCTCATTAAGTGAGCTAGTTCATCAGTTATGTTTTCATCCTTTCCATTACAAAGGCCTTCAAAAATTAAGGTTCGACTCAACACCCCCATATTGAAATAACCCGCCAAGGTAGGGTCAGCGGGAGCAATCTTCCTCTTGATCTTGATGTTAAGATCACATGCCAAGTGATTAATGAGAATATCCTCAACAGTGAATAGCCTTGAACGTATAAAACCTTCGGCTCTTTCCCTCGCCAATAAGTTAATCATAGAGCTAGTAGGCCTATAATGCAAAAGATTAGATTATATCAACAAGCACTGGCATATTACAATTTGCATAGAAAAAATAAAAATAGAGCAGGCATATGAGCACTTTCAAGAATTTCAGTCACAAATTGATCTCAATTTCCCATCATCATGATCATACATCATCAAGCATTCGCATGAAGCATACATATCGATTAGCATGTTAAAGTTTGCAGCTTTACCTTAAGGTCACCATATCGTGTTATTACATTGGCAATTACATCCTTTACTAAAGTGAAAGCGTAATGCGAATGCTTAATGCATACATCATCTTCACCCAGCGTCTTATTTAACCTAGTTTTTTTTATCTAAATCCCGAATACCTCATTACCTCCTTTCCGCCATTTCTGACCTATTTCAAAACATAAACCTCCTTTCCGTAAAGAATAAGGAAGAGATGAAACTCCAAATCTTGATGATGAATCTTGAAGAGTTACGGAAATACAAGTTATTTTTCCATCTACAAAGTTGTAAAGCTCCCAAATGTTCTTAAGATCTAAAAGATGTCATCTCCTAAACCTTAACAATTGTTAAGAGGATTAAAATTATAATCTACAAGCTCTTGAGGAGCAGCACCGGTTGTGAAAGGTTACATTCTGTACAGGTTTGCTATATTAAAAACAGTTCACACCAAGATAGGCTTTTTTTTGGGCAACAGACCAAGATAGGGTAAAGGTTGTTTCAAACATCTTTTTCTTTCCATCCTTCTTATTTTTGCTTCACTTTTATCCATTTTTATCTTTCATTTATGCCCTACAACGACAATATGTCCAAAACATGTGGTAAATATAAATCCATCATAATTTAGAAAACTTTTATAGCTTATTTTTCCCTTTTTACAAACCCTTTAGTATCCAATAGTCATTTTTGTCTCCATTAGTCCAAAATGAGTCCAACCGAAACTTTAATTAGACCATTAAGTTACCTCAAGAAAGAAAAAAAGATCATTAAATTTCTTTTACTCGTATTGGATCTGTTTCAAGAATTTATAGTACTTTAAGCATATAAATTAAGCATAATTTTTTTTTGTCGTTAATTTTGTTTTATTTGGCTTTTTTTTTAAATGAGTTGCTATTAAAATGCAAAACCAAAATAGAACAAACATATTGGTTCATATATCCGGATTAATAATCAAACATATATATATAATATATATATATATATACATAAGCCTAATTATATTAAGAAGTTCTTTTGATGCTATTGAAGCATTATCAAAAACAAGAATGCAAGAAGGAAAATGACTACTATTATTATTTTTGCAATTGACTTTTGCTAAATACTCCTACTACTGCTAGATCCTTGAATTTAATCCATGATCATCCCCTGTGTAGAGACCCGGACTTGCCCTTCCCAAAAGGTGCCTCACAAGTTTGGGTTGGATCTCTATATACTAGGAACCAGGCACACGCCTATGCGTATGCAAGCACAAAAAATTAAACAATTAAAATCTTAAGCACAAATAAAATGAAATTTATAAAAGAGAAGGTTAAATTTTTTTATTTTATAACATTTTTTGTATAAAATATCTTAAATAAGATGAAAATATTATCATAAAGATGAAAAAAAAAACCTTTGTTTTTAAGAAAGAATTCTTAAATAAGAAAACATTATCAGCAACAATTAAGCAATTATACTTTTCATCTATAAGAAAAGTTACATTCATCAAGTAGACAGCCAAATTCCCAATTCAACTCGTTGCCTTTTTTTTTTTATCTCCTTTATAGCCACTAAACTATCATCACTTTGAACCTCCAATCGATCAACATTTGCATCTCAAAGCCACCAACATTGCAGAGTTTCTAAGGACTACCCCAAGCCTTGAATGTCCTGTCGTTGTTCATTCAGCCTCTCCATCAATCTCTTAGTCGCATCCACCACCGAAAAAGAAAAACCTTTGTTTAACTTATGCAAAACAAAAAAAAAATATTGTAATTACAGCATCACATTAATCCGCACAAATTAAGAGCGAAAAAGCTTAAGAATTCTAAGCCCAATACAATATTTCAACTTTCAAACCACCAAAGAAAATAAATAAAATTTCAATTTCAACAAAGAAAAACTGAAAACCCAATTTTCCAAACTAAGTAAGAATTAGATGAAAAAAGAAGAGACCTGGAGAGGTAAGCATGTTATGGATGGTTTGAGAAACCAATGCAACTTCTTTATCGATAACAAATCCGATTTCTTGTGCAAAGTATTTCACGATTTACTTGGATTCCGCTTTTTATTTTTTCTTGTTCCTTTTCTCCTAAACTTAATATGAAAACTGATAATGATATATAGGGTAAAAAGCTTCATTGTATTGATGTACAAGCAGTAACATTTATACAGGATGTAATTTATCCTTTACAATTTGAATTGGAGTGAATCACTCTTCATAATTACAAAAAGATTTAAAACGGTTTGGAAGGATTTAAAATACAAATTCCTTGATACTAGTTGTCTGTTAAGTCCTTGATTTTAGATGCTGCCTCCTTGATTTTAACTACTGCGTTAATATCCTTAGTAGGCTCCCGCAAGACTGTAAAGCCATCAGCGACTGCAGTCTTAAAACGCAGAAAGATGAACTGCTGAGTAGGCAGAGGTTTGGTGAACCCGTTGGCTAATTGATCCTTGGTTGAGATATGCCGAACCTTGATTTGTCCTGAACTTACATGTTGACGAACAAAGTGATAATCAAGTGCTAAGCGCTTCATCTTTGAATGGAAAACAGGATTAACACTAAGATATGTTGCACCAACATTATCACAAAATAGTTGAGGTTGAGGGACCAAAATTCCAAGTTCATTCAAAAGATTCCGAAGCCATAAGATTTCAGCTGTAGTGTATGCTAAGGGTCGGTATTCAGCTTCCATGGAAGACCGAGCAACTGATTTCTGCTTGGTGGATTTCCATGAGATAGGATTGCCACCAATATAAAGAATTTGACCGGTTGTAGAAGTTCGATCATCAAGGTTACCGCCCCAATCAACATTAGTAAAGGCAGTAATGTTGAATCTAGTATCCCTTTTGAGTAGCAAACCATGATTGGTAGTGCCTTTGAGGTACCTTAGAATTCGTTTGAGAGCAGACCAATGATTTTGTGATAGACAATTCATGAATTGAGAGAGCTTATTGACAGAGAAGGCAATGTCAAAGAGAGATACTGCAAGGAACCAGCAAGCTGCCGATACAAGGTTGCATTAGCAGTATTCGAATCATCAGTGAGTTTTAATTGAGTTGAATATGCCATAGGTCTCAAAACGATCCAGTAGATCTCGCACATACTTTTGTTGAGATAAGAAGAGACCCATAGAGGTTGAGATCACTTCAATACCTAGGAAGAAATTGAGTGGGCCAAGATCCTTGAGGGAGGACCTGGAGGAGAAAGCTTGCAAGAACTTGTTGAGAGCATTATTATCATTAGTCACAATCAAATCATCAACATAAACGAGAAAATAGATGAGAGTTTGATTGTGTGATAGAATGAACAAAGAGGCATCGGAAACCGAATTGGTGAAGCCGAATTCTATGAGAAATTTGCTCAGCTCTTGAAACAAGCTCTTGGGGCTTGCTTTAGGCCATAAATAGCCTTACGTAAGTTGCAAACATGGGTTGGATGATCTTTATCAACAAAGCCAGGGGGTTGGGCCATATAGACTTCATCACTGAGGGTACCCTGCAAGAAAGCATTATTCACATCCAATTGTCTTGGAGGCCAGCCTGATGAGATCGCAATGGAAAGAACTGTGCGAATAGTAGTAGGCTTGATAACTGGACCAAATGTTTCCTTAAAGTCCAATTCTGGACGTTGGTGAAAGCCCTTGGCCACTAGCCGTGCTTTGAAGCGGTCAATGGAGCCATCAACATGCCTCTTAATTAGAAAAACTCATTTATTGCCAACAACATTTTGCTTGGGATTTGGTGGGACAAGAGACCAAGTTCCATTGTCAACAAGTGCCGTGAATTCCGAGGACATTGCATATCGCCATTTGGGTGAAGTAAGAGTTTGAGTCACACATGTTGGTTCAACGGAATCTGGATTAGAATTCTTTGTAGTGTGGTAGATTGTCTTGGGTTTAAATATGTTGTTTTGTGATCTTGTAGTCATGGAGTGAGTGCAAGTTTGTTGAACAGGATTAGGGATTGGTGATGGCGGAGGTGATATAGCTGGTTGTGGGGAAGAAGTAGTAGGAGCTTGTGAGACTAATGAAGTTTCTAAATCATTACTTGAGTAAGGCAAAACATGAGCAGTCACCAATTGATCAGCCAGCACAATGGAGGACGAGGAAGTACCTGCACTAGACAAACATGGAACAATATTGACAGGAGGATCAGTAGAGACATGATTAGACATTGGATTGAAGGAAGTAGATTTAGGAGGAAATGTCGTGACCGAAAAAGGGAATTGAGATTCGAAAAATATAACATGACGAGAAACAAAAATCATATTAGTACTGATATCTAAACATTTTTAAGCACTTTGATTCAAGGAATACCCAAGGAAAACACAAGGTCTGGACTTCGGTTGCAGTTTGTTGTTATTGTATGGCTTAAGCCAAGGATAGCATATGCACCCAAATATTCTCAATTTGTTGTTATTTGGTTTGAAGTGGTGAAGGGTTTCAAAGGGAGATTGGTTTTGAAGTTTAGGGAGTTGCCATACGATTGATGAAATAAACAGCGGCCTGGAATGCATGAGTCCAAAACTTGAGAGGCATGTTGGCTTGGTGAAGTAGGGTGAGTTCGGTTTCAACTACATGTCTATGTTTTCTTTCGGACCAACCATTGTGTTCAAGGGTATGGGGAGGAGTTTGTAGGTGTTGGATTCCTCGTTTGTGCAGAAAAGTGGTTAAAGGTTGGTATTCACCCCCATTGTCAGAATAAACGGTGAGGATCTTAGAATCAAATTGCCTCTCAACAAATGCCTGAAAAAGGGAGAAAACATGAGTGACATTGGATTTAATTTTTAAAGGAAATAACCAAGTATATTTAGTAAAATGATGCATAAAGATGACATAGTAAGAAAAACCATCAATAGTCCCCAAACGTCAGAATACAGTATCTCAAGCGGTTTGGAACTACTAAGAGTTGATTCAGAAAAGGGTAGTTTGTGACTCTTGTTACAATGACATAAATTACAAGAGAAAGACTTAAATTTGGAATCAAAATCGAGACCAAAGTCTTTTAACATAAAGTTGAGAATCCTAGAGGACGGATGGCCTAGACGCTGATGCCAGAGTTCATTGGATGCAGTGGAACACATGAACGCAAAGGCTTTATTGAAAGTAGAAACTGGTGGTGGACTGGATTTCGGCAATTCATAGACTCCATTACAGTTTGTTTGATTATTGATTAAGAAATTCGGGATCTAGTCTCTTTATTTGATAATTGTTCTGTAACTTTTGTAAATAGAGAGGCCAATTATTTGGCACATAGGTTAGAAAAATTACATGTTGACCATGTGTGGTGCGGGAGTCTCCCTCCTAGCGTTTGTAACCCCGATATTTCTTAATCAATGAAATTCTTTGATTATTCTTCTAAAAAAAAATTTAAAAATTATATAACCTGACAGTGGAATTTAGCATATTGTATAAGCGGGTTAAAAGGCTGACATGTGTCTTTTTAGGTTATAATTTTGAATATTTAAATAGATAGTTAATTAAAAAATGCAATATGTGTCCTAAATCCACTTGTGTTGTTAAAATCTCCAATACCGATATATCAAATAATTATCTATTATCTAAAAAAATTAATTACTTGGAAAAAAATTTAAAATTATTAATTAAATAATTAACCAATAATTGATCGGTTCAAATGATTCGACACTTATTTCACATAACTAAGGTTTTGAATTCGATCATTGCGAATGGAGAAAAATATTATTGAAAAACATTTACCCTCATAGTGGATCAACCCAACTCAAACATCATAGAACATTAAATGGATATGAATTGTGATTCAAACTAAAAAAAATAATAATTAAGAGTAGAGATTGATCCCTTTAAACTAAGGCAAAAGCTAACAGGTGCAAGGTTGCACCCTTTACTCACAAAACACAAAGTGCATGGTTTTCTGTGAAGACAAAAAGGCAATGATCTGGGATTTTGACTTTAATATATCTAAAATGCCCTTGAATACTTTTTTTTAAAAAAAAAAAACCTTCAATACTATTTAGTTACAAGGAAAGATTTAGCCTAACTATAAAAATATTTTATTAATACATTTAAATAAGAAAATAATATTCATTTTGTTATGTCTATAATTAAGGTTTAGCCCAACTATTAAATTATTTTAATTTTTAAAAGGGTAAATCTTATATTTTGAGGGTTTTAGAAAAATAAGTTTAAACACTTATTAATAAAGTTTAGCCCTAATTTTAAAAATATTTTATTTTTATGAGGGTAAATTTCAAAATTTTAGCCCAATTATCATAGGGTTTTAGAAAAAAAAAATATAAATCCTTTAGTAAGATTTGTTCTCTACATAAAAAAATTTTAATGATAAAGCCAGTAAGGATAATATTGTCCTTAAATATTTATCTTATCTACTTTTAGTTTAATTATTACCTTTCATTTAATTGCATGTGACCAACACATTTTACAACTTTTACTTTTTGAGAAA
This sequence comes from Corchorus olitorius, assembly GCA_001974825.2. Lineage (NCBI taxonomy): Eukaryota > Viridiplantae > Streptophyta > Magnoliopsida > Malvales > Malvaceae > Corchorus > Corchorus olitorius. The sequence continues at coordinate 24,674 of AWUE01018086.1, forward strand.
CCCAATAAAAAAATGCATTGTTTTTAGCTAATTTGGCTGCCTATCTAGTGCATAGGTGCACCAGTTAACTGGACCCTTCATTTTATTGCATGAGACCAACACATTTTACAGCTTTTACTTTTTGAGAAACCCAATAAAAAATGCGTTGTTTTTAGCTAATTTGACTGATAAAAAAATGCATTGTTTTTAGCTAATTTAACTGCCTATCTGGTGCATTGGTGCACCAATTAGCTGGACCTCAAACTAAGGGACAACAAATTATGACAATGAAATGCCTAACAAATAGGATAACAAATTAATCATGACAATTTGATTTGAAGAAAAGAATATTTCAATGGAATGTGTACTCCGTCGATCTCCACAATTGTGCCTAACCCATAGCTTAACTACCCATAATTAAGCAAATCAAAGACCTATGAATACTATGAAGCTCTAGGGCAGTCCGTGGAGCTACACAATTTGCCTAACCAATAGCTTAACTACCATAATTAAGCTCTTGAAAGACCTACAAAGCTCTAGAAATTTTTACCAATCCAATTAATCTATATATGTCTATTCTTCAATTAAAGGATTCTTACCTCAAAAAACAAAAATTAAAGGATTCATTACTTTTTAGTTTGAAAAATCATGCTTCATTTGTCAATATTTTTACATGGAAAATTATTTTTACCCTCCAATTGGACACTCTAACTTGACCCTCCTAATAATTAAGGTAACAAATTAAATCCAGATTTATCCCCTAGTTATAAATATAGAGAGTTTGCAGGGTAAATCCCTTAATTTTAGGCTATTATTAAATAGGCTTTTAAAAACTATAATAAATTTTCTAATGACACATCATGAGGGTCAAGTAGAGGGTCAAGTAGCAAAACTCCTTTTACATAATCTGTCAATTTAAATACTAGTAATAATCAAATTAAGCATTTAATAAACACTAATGAGAGAAACAAATGAAACTCAAAAAATCAATTATAAATAGAAAAAAAAATCAAACATCCATTCATCTCAACAAAAAAAATTTCCCCCTAAACTATATTAAATTCCAATTTCTAATTGGTGTTCTAGCTAGCCGTAAATAAATAAATAACAAGAACAAGAGAAAAACTAAACATAAAGAGCAAGGGGAAGAAGAAACTCTTAATCTTGCTGATGAATGTTATAAAGACTAATTAAAAGAGTAATGAAGGCACATTTTATTAAAAAAGTAAAAGAGTAATGAAAACGGTAAAGCTCCGAAATTGGTCTTAAGATATAAGATCTAAAAGCCTCTCATTCTCTTACACCCGTTTATATTTAAACTTTAAATGAAAAAAAAATGCTCTTAAAAATTGTGAAGAGGATGGAAATCAACGTTCTCCCATCTTGAAACGGTGAAGTGAAATAGTAAAGGTGCCGTTTTGTGGTGCACATTTGATGCTTTTTGCTCAATTTTGAAACAGTCCACAGGCTCTTTAGAAATTATTGTGCCCGGTTGTGAAAGGTTACATTCTGCCCATATTTGCTCAATTTTGAAACAGTCCACAAGCTCTTTAGAAACGGTTCATGTTTTTTAAAAAAAAAAAAAAAAAAAAAAAGAAACGGTTCATTTTTTTTCTTTTTTATAGAAAGAAACGGTTCATGTTGAATTGTTTGTTGTTGTGAAAAATTTTCCCCCCACATTGGTAAGAAACATAAACATAACTCTTCTATATAGGGATGTAAATGGGTAGTAGATAATAGGGTACCCGGTACTATCCGACCCGATTAAGTAGGATTAGGATATTGTATAATCGGGCCCGTGACGGGTTCGGGTAGTGATCTTAGGGTACCCACTACCCAAACCCGGTTACTAATTAATTGTTTTAATATTAATTTATATATTATATTTTTACTTAAAAATTACTCATAATCAACCTAATTAAAATTTGTTTATGGTTAAAAATATAATTTTTAACTTTGTTTTACAATAATACAAGTTAATTTTTAAGTTACTCATTTATTTTTTTTTGACAACAGTTACTCATTTAGTTTTAATTAATTTATTATTATTTAATTATAATACAAAAAAAATATTCAGGTTTTTTTATTGGGTTCGGGTAGTTAATGGTAGTTGATATTTTATACGGACAGGGTACGGGTAGTTATTTTGAAAAATAATCAGGTAATTATAGGGTTCAGATACCCTAAAAAATAATAGATTTAGGGTACGAACATCTCAAAATTCGCGGATACCCTACCCGTTGACATCCTTACTTCTACAAATATCTTGGATGCTAAAGGGCCTATTTGGGGCTTGAGGCCAATTGGGCATTGTCCCTCCCGGGCCAAACTCGTGAACTAATTTTATTAATTATTAATTATTAAACTTTGATAGGAAAGTTGGGCTTCTTATGAATGGTGTTAATATCTACCCACTTGTCTCTTGCTTGGTTATTTCAATTGTGTGATTTTAAAGTCTCTTATCTATATTATATATAAAAGTACGAGTTTTGTAAAACTTTTGAATCGACTATTATATCCTTATTTTTCTAATTAAATCGACCATTATACTCTTATTTTTCAAACATATTTCTTAAATGTCATTACTTAACTATTATAGTTTTATTCTACTAAAAACTCTATTTTTATTCAATTAAATTTAATATCTTTATAATTACTTTATTTTTACCATTTTACTATTTTTTCAAAATATACAGTTTTATTCTACTAAAAACTCTATTTTCATTTAATTAAATTCAATATTTTATAATTATTCTATTTTTACCATTTTAATTTAAAAAGTTATTATGGTTGACATCTTACTATTTGATAGTTTATAATAATGTATTATGATTAAAATTTATTATTTCCCTTATGTGCAAATATTTTATTTGACTTATGATTAATTTTTTGCTTGATAAAAACTTGCTCTATAATTAAAAAAATTTAACATTCTTATAAATATATCATTTTTACCATTTTACTATTTTAATTAAAAAACTTAGATGTATTAGAAAATTTTAAATATACTTTTATAGTTTTACTCAACTAAAAACTCTATTTTTATTTAATTATTTAATTAAATCTAATATCCTTATAACTATTTTGTTGTTATCATTTTACTATTTTAATTAAAAAAACTTAGATATATTAGAATTTTTAAAATATATTCTTTTACAATATTTTTAGAAATAAACTTTTACAGTTATTCTACTAAAAAATCTATTTTTATTCGATTAAATTGAATATTTTTAATAAATATTTATTTTTACCATTTTACTTTTAAAATATTGGATATTTTTTTGGTAGTTATGGATGCATTTCAATTATTATATAAAATAATAAAAGTATTATTATCAAGTTTAAAAGTTAAAATAAGTTGGCTAATCATTAACTATTCAAATTTTTTAACAAATTAAGTTAAAAATATTTAAAATCTAATTATTGTGATTGATTTTGTTTTTCTATTTTTGTAGTGTGTATTGGTAGTTTAAATCTGGTTCTAAGTCAAATGAGTCAGGTAATTTCTCGAGTCATTCAGGTTTCGGCTCATCTAGGTTCAGGTCTACTAGGTCTTGGGTTAGGCCGATTCAAGTTTTGACCTCGGGTCATTCAGGTTTTGCATTTTTCGGGTCAAGATTCAGGTTAATTGGATCAGCCTTGAATTTTTTAACTACTGACGAAGTTTAGCAAACTGCATATACGGGTTTGTCGTGTCTGAATAGGACGGGTTTGGGTCGTTTACTTTTTTTGGTCAAATCGGATTATGTCGGATTGGACGAGTTATCGGATTTCAATCAGATTTTGACAACTCTACATATATAATTAATTTCAATTATTATTTTAATTTTCATTTAATTTAAACACGAGTATCACGTGCAATGCACGTGGAAGTGGAGACTAGTATATTTTAAGGGTAATTATTTGATACATCGGTGGTGTAAATTTTGGATTTCAGTCCATTTTTTGAATTAATTAATTTTTAAATATTTCAATCTAATCTCTAAAGGACACATGTCACCCTTCAAGACCAGCTTGTGTAGTCTGCTAAACTCCACCGCCGGTGTATTGTATAATTTGCCATATTTTAATAGACGAGTCCGGTGTGAATGAGCAAGACTGCAAGAGTTTTGATTGATCGGAGATGGTGTCTGGTGCAGAAGAAAGCGAAACCAACATAATTAACGTTGTTAAGTGAGGGTTTTAATCTTAGCCGTTAAAAATCAATTGTACACGTGTTAATGATCCAAAGGTGTATTGGAAATCATTGGACACATATAGTAATGTACTGGAGCTGAACCCTTGATACATTTCAATTAGCATAAAATTTATAGAATTTATAGTACTTTAAGCATATAACTTAAGTGTAATTTATTTGTTTCCCCAAAAAAAGTGTAATTTATTTGTAGTATCAAACATTATATGGTACGTTTATTTTGTTTTATTTGGCTTTTTTAAAATTTTTAAAATGAGTTGTTATTAATCAAGCAAAATCAAAATAAAACGTACGTACATATTGGTGCATATCCGGATTAATAGTCAACCAAACAAAGAATGCAAGAAGGAAACAAAACTACTATTATTATTTTTGCAAATGACTTTGCTAAACATCCTAACACCTAGGTCCTTAATTGAATTTAGTTCCCGACTATTCCCTGCAACGAGTTGGAATACTTTGCTCATAGCTGAAGAAATTGTCAGGATCAACCTTCGTCTTCACGTCCACCAATCTTTCAAAATTATCCTTGAAATATTTAGCTCCATAAATTTTTCCTTCTTCGTAAGTATCATTCAAGTTCACACCAATGTCGATATCCCTATAATTAAGGAAAGATTCTCGTGGATTCTTCGAAACATAAGGAGTCATGGCTTCGTACAGCTTTCTTGTCCTCCTCACGAAGTCGTCTGAAATCTCGTTCCCTGGTTGTTTCCAATTGGAACCATACTGAATCTTGAATATGTTCCCTGCTCTATGGGGAAATGGAGTTGCTGTTGGCGAAATCTTTGCCATTTTTCCTCCGTATGGATTCCAATTCATGCCAACAATCTCGGCTTCGATCATAACTTTCCATACGGCTTCCAAACCAGCTTTGGGGATTGGGTTTTGGACATAATCGGATTTCCGTTTCAGAAAGCTTTGAAGCTTCGGAATCCTTTGGAGCAATATATCAGTTGCTGATACATTTGGGGCATTGATCCAAAACAGAAGAGATTCCACCCATTTCATCTCAATGCAATCTTTTTTCTGCAATTTCAATTCCGGAAAGCTACCATCCATCAACCGAAGAAGCCTTTCAGTTTGTCCCAAAAACATGGCAACGAACGAAGCTTGTATTGTCTTCTCGCCTGGTGAATTTGTCTTGTTTTCGGTACTTAAAATCACTCTTAAGAAAAGATCTTCGTCAATATTATCCGCAACCTGTTGCCACTTCACAAGAAGATCAGTGGCTCCTTCTTCCAGAGTTTTTTCCACTCTGAAAACAGTGACGGATTTAGGAACCGAAACCAATTTGATTTTCCATGAAAGAACAACGCAAAAGCTCGCCGCACCACCGCCCCTGATGGCCCAAAAAAGATCTTCTCCCATGGAAGCTCTGTCGAGGATTCTACCTGTAACATCAACCACTTTGGCGTCAACGATATTGTCGATCGAAAGCCCATACTTTCTCATCATGTTGCCGTAGCCACCACCGGTGAAATGGCCGCCAACGCCAAGAGTCGGACAAATACCGGCGGGGAAGCCATGGACAGGACTTTTCTCTGCAATTCTGTAATAAACTTCGCCAAGACTCGCCCCTGCCTCAACCCAAGCAGTTTCATCTGTGACATTGATATTAATAGATTTAAGATTAAACATATCAAGAATCACAAAAGGAACAGGAGATACATAAGATAAACCCTCATAATCATGGCCGCCACTCCGGATTCGAATCTGTAATCCGACGGATTTGGCACAAATGACAGTTGCTTGGACATGGGATTCATGCAAGGCAGTCACTATTGCGAGAGGTTTAGGGGTTTTGGGCGTCAGGAATCGGAGATTTCTCACATATGACTGTAAGACAGATGAAAATGAAGAGTTGGTAGGCGTGTAGATGGCTTTGGTGATTGGATGAGAGGGTTGAGAATGCTTGGAAAGGCATTGAACGAAGTTGTTTGGATCGACAGATTGTGAATTTGCCAATGGAAAACATATGAAGAATACTATTGAAAAGGCTGAGAAAATTGTTAATGCTTTTGTGGCTTTCTTCATCCTTGTGGGGTTCATTTTGATCACAGGGTTATCAACATTATAATTTCGTTTTATAAAGGAATTTTTCTACCGTCAAAGTTCAATCTAGTATTAATTTCTTGCGTTAATTTCTCGATTAAAAAAAAGGAAAGATATTGAATTGGTGAAACCGTACTGTTAGGGATTAGTAATTATTACTATATTTAAGAAGGATAGTTTGGTAGACTTAGACTAGGATAGCCTCCTCAAGATTATGATAATCTGAAACTTTTCATTTTAGCTTCCACCTAAGGTCCCAATCCTTTTGGACACGTGACTAATCCCTTTCCAGCCGGTAGTGTTTAAGTTTAAAGCGGTCCTAACAAATACACTTATGGTTGATTCAACTTATATTCTCACTCTTGATTTGGGGAAGAGGGGGGAATCTGCTTACCACCTCAATCAACAAATGAGATGCTTACCACCTCAATCAACAAATGAGGTATCAGTAGACTAGGATAGCCCTCCTCAAGATCATGATCTGAAACTTTTGATTTTAGCTTTCACTAAAGGGTATCTCAAGCCTTTTTGGACTCGAAACTAATCCCTTACGGGCTGGTAATGTGAAAGGTTAAATCCCTCCTAATAAATATATTTTATGGGGGATTGAATTTATTTATATTAATTAATTCTCACCCTTGTTTCTTCAAATAAAATAAAAAAATCTCACCTTTGTCGAGGTAGAATCCGCTTACCAACTCAACCAACAAATGAGGTATTAGTAGCTGGTCCATATCAACTGGGCTAAAGCCCACCAATACATTAACAGACTGTTCCACAAAGTTAAAATACTCTTTCTTTTTTTTTCTTTCTTTTTTTAATTTAAGAAACAAAGCTAAAATATGCTCACAAGTAAATTTTCTAATTAATAAAACGAAATGAAAGACTACACATCATATGACTATATAGTCATATTCAGGATTTAAATTCGAGATCTTTTACAAGAAATCTCAAATTTTAACCATTAAGCTCATCATTGGAGTGTCTAATTGCAAACACCGAATATATTAAATTTTTAGAATCTCAACTTCCATCCATGAGAAAGGTTAGAGTTATGTAAGAACATGAATTTGAGTGCTCTCCTCACTCTTCCATTCTTGTAAATTAAAAGAAAAATTTATAGAATTTCTTCTTTGTTAAAGTATTATCATGATTAACAAGTTATTATTATTGCAGTTCTTTGATTATATTTGACCAACATCCAATAGGTTATAGTAATTTTATTTGCCAAAGTGGGTTCCTAATCCATCGACATGATTAGGATTATTGTTTAAGGGTGTGTTTAGCGTAATTAATTAACTACGACAAGCTACCCTAGCCGCTCCCCACCCTCCTTCTCTCTAAGCCTCCTCTCTCAAAATTTTGTTTTCTCCTCCTCCTCCTGACTATTTTGTCAAGGGGGAGGAGGAGCCTGATTTTTTTACTTTTATTTTAGAATAAAGTCCACAGATCTATTGATCTGTTAGGTTTAGTCAGTTTTTTGAGTCAGTTGAGTCAGTTCAGTTTTTTTTTTTTGAGTTAGTTAGTTTGAGTCTGAGTCTGACTTTTGTCCAGTTTTTAGTTTGCAATAGATTGAAAATAGTTTGCTTTGTTGGAATGGTTTTTCTTTCTGATCTAAGGGTGGGTGCTGATGATCCTCGAATCAGCCACTTTTTTATCGCTGTTGAAAGCTTTTTCTTGGATTCACCAAGAAGCAAAAGCGATGGAATGGTGGACATGCGAAAGATTTTTGAAGAAGGTTCGATATTCCATATAATCATTAAGACGACTCCTCTGATCACGGAGCAAGACCTAGATCTAGATCTAAGACAAGAGCATTCTTCTCAATTTATTGTAATTATGAGTATTATCTTTGTAATTTCATTTTCATAAATGAAAATTGCAATCTTTTCTCAAAAAAAAAGGGTGTGTTTAGTACACTAATACACCATCGTTTGGATCCAAAACGGTAATGCACTGGTCATTTGACCCTTTATGTGCGATTTTGGCTAGTGCCAATTGGCCCACGTGGCCAACTAAAAGCACCAGTGAAACGGAGCTTTTAGGCCGGAGCAAAATGCTCCAGCTAACTCCGTTTAGTTTTATTCCTCCTCTAACCATTTTTTTTATTCTCCTTTCTTTTTTCTCTACTCTTCCTTTTAACTTTTTCAACTTTTATTTATTTATTTATTTGTTTGTTTTAGTAAAAGATAATTTTATTTTTTTCTTTTATTTTTTTCCTTTACTTTGTTTTATTTTTATTAGTAGTACATTTTAATTTTATTTCATTTATTGATTAAAATAAATAAATTTCAAGTAATCATAAATAAATAAATTATAAGTTTAATAATAATAATTATTAGGCTAAATATCTAAAAAAATCCCTTATATTTTGCTTTTGGGACAAAATAATCTCTTATGTTTTTTTCGGGACAAATTAATCACTTACGTTTCAAAAATAAGCCACGTTAGTCCTTTTTGGACGGTCCGTTAGTCACGTGACTAACGGCCGTCAGATTTGCTGACGTGGCTTTTCCACGTCAACAAGAAGTCTACGTGGCATCCACGTGGCTTTTCCATGTCAGCAAGAGACTGATTTGTCCCAAAAGAAAAACATAAGGGATTTGTTTGTCTCAAAAGAAAAATATAAGGGATTTTTTTTAGTATTTAGTCTATAATTTAATTTTCGAAATAAAAAATTGATTTTTTTTCTTTTTTCTTTTTTCCTTCTTCTTTCCAAAAACTCTATCAACAATGTACCAAATAATAACTCATCTTTTAAAATTAAAATGGTAAAGATAATTCCAAAAAGAAATAGTAAAAATAAAATAGTTATAAAAATATTGAATTTAATGAAATAAAAATAGAATTTTTGGTAAAACAAAACTATAAATGTTTAAATAATGTCATTTAAGAAATATATTTAAAAAACAAGCCCTTAACATCACGTGCCTCTATTTTCTAGAAACAAGCCCCCAACATATTTAATCTACTCTTAGCCGAAACGAAAAAACTCTCCCCGACCTCCTAATTCCGGCAACCAAGTACGAATGTTATAAAACTTTTAAATTGATTATTATATCCTTATATTTCGATTATATTCTTAAATACCATTATTTAAATTTTTATGTTTTTAATAAATATTATATAAATAAAATAATATTAAAATCCTAATACCTTTAAATAATAATACCTTTAATGGTCATTTTACATTTTAATCTTACCCCACCGCTGTTTTCGCTTAACAACTCCGTTTCTATTGCTGACATGTACAGTACCTAATCTGATCTGTACAGTGTTTAATCTCACAACTCCAAATCAAACGAAACTAATTGTACCGCTCTACTAAACACAACCTAAATGGTGACAAGTATATAGATCCGCGGAAGAAAGCAATTAAGAGAGTAGTGAGACCAAATTAGCAGTGGACGAGGAAGATTGAAGACGACATATATATTTTATCTATGCTAATCGTTGCAAATTATTGAAAATATCTTTGCGCGTATATGTGAAGCAAATTGGAAGTCCTTATTATATATCTACATTGCTGATAATTCTCACATATGCTTTTCGTTTCTCATATAGTATATCTCAACTTATTTCACATGCTTTCCGTTTCTCATATATATCTCATGACCTATACTCTTTCTCAATATTAGCTTTGTGCTTGGCCTACGTATATATAAAATGCAAAATTATTTGCCTTGCCTAAAAAAAAAAAAGAAAAAAAATCGGTGCCATATATATTTAAAGAACAGCTTCATCCATGGCCCATGCATATAGAATCTTCTTAAACGAAAGTAAAAGACACAAATGTGCTGATAGCTTGACGCACTCCGAAGGATTTGATCTGATGTTTAAGTCAATAGAATCCTATGGTGTTTAAACTTTAAAGCTGTGTTCTGTATAGTTAAGCTTTCAAAAACTATAACAAGCCAATTATGAAGAATTAATAAGCTTTAACTAGCCATTTACTTTGAGAAAGAATTTGCAAAGTTGATGTAGATGATTAAGCTTTATGTATTAGCCTCTCATACATAAATCACCAATCTAGACTCTAGAGAGAATGAAAATAATGGATTAACTTATGAGGGTCTTAATATACACTATGATTTGGGTCCATAAGCGGGCCTTTGGATCCGATGGACTATATTGGGCCATTTATAATTAGGTCAATATTTAGCATGCTCAACAAAATGCATTCTTACTAACAAGTGGTTGGTTCAAGTGGTTTGATACTTGTTCCTCTTAAGCAAGGTCTCGGGTTCGAGTCTTGTGAACGGAGAAAACCATTGTTGGGAAAGCTTTACTCTCATAGTGGGCCAACCCGACTCGAATAAGATTAACTTGTAAATATAAGAAAAAAAAACAAAATGCATCCTTGGAGTCAAGTACAATCACGTCTTGGCAGCAATTTATATATGTACCTTAATTATGACACTCATGCTTGCCTAAGCCCAATCCGACCCGAAAGATGAACATATAGTTTTGTCCAAGCTCTGTTCATAATTTTTTTTTTTAGAACAAATACTTTCTATTGCATTCAAACATCTGGGTTACATACGTGCGGAGGGATTTCACACCAGACATAACTGGCATTAACAGCACAATTAGTTTTTGCCAAATTATGAGCAAACTTATTCTCATTCCTATTTACATGTTTAAAGGAGCAGTAATCAAAAAGGGAACCAACACACTACACTTGATGGATCAAAATCCCCCCCCCTTCCCAACGAGTTTGGCTAGCCTTATTGACTTCCATAGTTGCCAGAAGCGAATCCGTCTCCACCTCACAAGAAGTTAGCCCATAAGATTGAGCAACCAGCAGCCCAAAACGCAGTGCGTAGACCTCAACAAAGAGAGGATCGGGGACTTTATCAATACAGGCCGAAGCACAGAAAATCACTACACCCGACCTGTCCCTTACCACCGCCCCCAAACCTGCTTCATTCCGTTGTTTATCAAAAGAGGCAATAGTATTAAGTTTGTAAAGAGCAATTGTAGGTGGCGACCAAGGGTAGTTCACTCGTTCTTGCTATGGCAGCTGGCTTCTCCGATTTGTGGACTCAAACTCAGACACCATTCTTGTTCCAACAATACACAATGCAGTTGGGATTTTGCAGATTCCTTCATGGAGTGCTTTGTTTCGGTTATCCCAGATCAACCATAGCAAATACACCACTAGCTCAAACGACCCTAACTAGTTTGCTTTCAAGAACAAAGATTCCGAGAAATCATCCCTACCATACCAAGTAGGTAGATAAGCCTGCAACCATGGGCAAGCTAACTCCCAAACCTTCAAGCTAAATGGGCACTCAAAAAAGATATGGATAAGGGAAGACTCAACTTGTGAGCAAACCTCACAATTGCTATCAATTGGCACTCCATGTTGTTGCAAGTTATATTTCGAAGGCAAAACACCATGAACCAGCCTCCATAAGAAGTATTTAACCTTAGGCATAACAAGGGCCTTCCATAGAATTTGCCATCTAATCGGTTTATCCATCACCTGATTAACCTCTCGACCCATGAGCATTCTTTCAACATGCACTTCTCACTGTATAAAGTCCATTTATCGTGTGACTCCAAATCAGATAGTCTCTGATAGACAAATGAGTTAAGGGAATGCAGAGGATCCGCCTCACATCATTGCCCTCAAACAACTCCTCCAGCAGGTCAACATCCCATTGCCTATTGGAATCCATCAAAGAGCTAAAAAGATTAGGTTGACAGATAGTACCTGGGCGAGGTTGTGGTTTAAAAGATGGTGGCTTATTAATCCACCTGTCCTTCCATATATCAATCGAAGATCCATCCGCAACTCGCCATCGAGACCCTAACCTAAGTACTTCACGTCCCGCAAGTAAACTCCTCCAAATAAAAGATGGATTATTCCCCAGCTTTGCATGCATAAAGGAACCTGTACGAAAGTACTTAGCCTGTAAAATCCTAAAACACAAAGACTCATCATTCTGGATGAGCCTCCAGCACTGCTTTGCCAGTAAAGCCAAGTTGAAACTTCGAAGTCTCGAAAACCTGATCCCCCATCCATATTTGACACACATAAATCTTCCCAGGACTTTCAATGATTTTTTTTCCTGTCTGTATCCCCACCAAAATCTTACAATCAACATATTCAGCACATGGACAAAGGTCTTAGGGAATTTAAAGCAGCTCATAAGATACGTGGGTATTGCCTGTGCTTCTGCCTGGATCATTACCGCTTTCCCTGCCATGGATAACAACTTGCCATTCCAACCCTGTATCCTCCTCCACAACCTATCTTTGATTAATTCCAACTCAGCTCGCTTGTTTTCTCCCACCATAATAGGCATACCAAGGTATTTGTCCCGAGGCAAAACCTTTTTGATACCTAAATAATTCATAATCAAATCACGAAGATGTTCAGAAGTATTATTACTGAACATAAGAGCTAATTTATCAATATCAATTAACTTCCCTGATACCATTTCAAAAGTTTTCAACAAATTATTAATGGCCTCACACTCAGCTAACGAGGCTCGCAAGAAAAGAAGGCTATTGTCGGCAAAAAAAAAGATGAGACACTCTCGGAGCAGTGCGTGCTATAGCAACCCCACGAATGTTTCTGACTCTCTCTGCATGCTGTAATAAACAGGAAAAACCCTCCATACACAACAAAAACAAATATGGCGATAACGGATCCCCCTGCCTAATCCCTCGGGTAGGAATAATTTTCTGACTGCGTCCCATTTATCAAGATAGAATATGAAACCGAGCAGACACATTTCATAGTCAAAGATATCCATTTGTCCGAAAAGCCCAACTGACGCATTATTCCCTCTAAAAAACCCCACTCCACACGGTCATATGCCTTGCTAAGATCCAATTTCAGTGCCATATAAGTATCGTTACCCTTCATTTTGTTTTTTAAGTAATGCACTGTTTCAAAGGCAACTAATGAGCTATCATTAATCATCCGACCCGGCACAAAAGCACTTTGATTTGTCCCTATCATCTGTGGCAGCACTTCCTTCAGACGATTGGCAAGGGCTTTCGAAATGATCTTGAAAAGCACATTACACAAGCTAATGGGCCTGTAATCCTTCACACTACAAGGATTATCTACCTTCGACACAAGAACCACATTGGTATGATTAATATCCAATAGAGGTGCTTCCAAATTTAAAAAAGCCAGAGACATTTCACACACTTTATCTCCCACTATATGCCAAAACCGCTGATAAAATAACAGGTTCATACCATCCGAACTAGCAGCCTTATTTGGATCCATTTCAAATACTGCAGCTCTAACTTCTTCTTTGTAAATGCTCTGTCCAATTCGTCACACATTACTGCAGAGATACGATTATCTACCAACCCCAACACACTGTGCATAGCTGATATACTCGGGCCCGAAGAAGAGAATATATCTTGAAAATAACCCATAATTATATCCTCTACAGCCTGACTATCGGTCTGCCACACCCCATTCTCATCCTGGATAGATGCAATGGAATTCCTTCACTTCCGATGCGAGGCAACCGAATGAAAAAATTTGGAGTTACGGTCACGCTCCCAAAGCCAATTAATCTTCGATCGTTGTTTCCACATAGTCTCTTCCCTGTCATATAGCATATATTTAACTCATCAAGGCATTCATGGATAGGCCGAGACTCACCTGTATTAGACACCTCCGTATATAAAGCTTCCACATCTCGTTTCTTTCTTCGAATACTGGACCTCACATTCCCAAAAACTTGTTCATCCCAAACCTGCAACACTTCACCACACGACTTAACCCGCTGTTTGACATCACTTTGCTCATCTTGATTCCAACTTTGAAAAATAGCCTCCTCAATCCCTTCATGCAAGGTCCACATCGACTCAAAACGAAATTGCTTACTACCTTTAAACTCCACCTCCGGATTATCAAGAACATGTATTAACATAGGGAGATGGTCAGAAGCCGATGACACCAAATTATGAACAAACGAATATTCAAAAGCTTAACTCCAACTATCTGTGGCAAAACTCCTATCCAATTTCTCCAAAATTATATCCCCTCCTGTACGTCTAGACCAAGTCATACATGGCCCTTTAACAAGAAGTTCATGAAAAGCACACACCTCTATTGCTTCCCGAAAACTTTGCATTTGACTATGAGGCCGGAAAAACCCACGAATCTTTTCTTCATTTGATAACAGTTCATTAAAGTCTCCACAACAAAGTCAGGGGAGATGGGATTGCTCAGCTAAAAGCTTTAACAAATCCCATGATTCATGCCTCTTGCTTGTTTCGGGTCTCCCACAAAACCTGGTAAAGCGCCAAACATTCCCAAAACCCCTCCTAATTTTCGCATCAATATGCATCAGAGAGTAAGACAAAATATTAACAGAAATAGAATTCATCCACAAAAGAGCCAAGCCACCGACACGACCAATAGAACTAACAGTAAGACAAGAATCGTAACCCAAACGACATCTAATTCTTTCCATTTCATTACTAGTTTTTTTCGTTTCAGATAGAAATAACATAGAAGGCTTATTACATCTTATTAAATCAGCTAAAATATAAACTGACCGAGTGCCTCCTAAACCTCGGCAGTTCCACGCTAGGATATTCATGGCTCTCGGCAGAGATGGGTTTCACTGGCCATCTCCGCCGCTGGTCTATAATCAAATTCTTGTCCTACCTCTGCCACTTGATATTGTCTAAGAGCCACCTGAAATCTAGCCGACTCTCCCTGCCCCTCATCACGCTCACGAGAGAGTTTCGCTCCACTACCTTCATCCAAACCCATAGCATAAGCCCCTGAACTGCGTCTCTTCCTACCTGGTTGAAGAACTTGCTCCAGACATAAAGCTTCAAAGCTGTATTTAAATGAAACACAAGCAATCTTCTTCAACTTCCTTCCTTGCCCCTACCCCGATGTTGAGCCTACGCCAAACACAAACGATGGAGTCGAAACTGCCATAGTCTGCTGGTTTGGAGCTCGAATTGGCTGCTGCACAGAAACATTAGGCATTCCCCCTATTTGGGCACCTGCACTTGACCTAATATCCAGCCCAGGACCGCAAACATTCCTGTTGGCTACATGGCCCAATCCTGGGGTTGTTGGGCTATACTCACCACCCTCCCCAAGGCCCAACTGAGTCCTATAAGTTGCCTCAGTCCCTTTGAGAGCATTAGTAACCGAATCCATCACATGCTCCACACTTGCTTGATTTGTAGTCCGAAAATATCTCCCACCCATCTCGACACCATCCCCCATTCGCTAAACCGATTCTGGTCTACGGTTGGAGGTTACCTCAAACTCCTCAAATCTCGCCGAGCTTCTCTCCACGCCTCTTTCCAATAAACGAGAAATGATTTTGCGTGAGACCCCGTCGATATCATACGCCACTGATTTGCCACGAAGGGCCAAACTGTCAATATGTTGCCGGAACCTGGATTCCGATTCGAGCAAACTCCTCTCCCCCTAGCCACCGATCTGACTTTAGTGACCCCATCGATATTTAACCTCGACCTTCGATCCTGTGACAAAGCCTTTGAAGACGAATAAAAACCAATTGAAAAAGATGGACTAGTCATTCGATTGATACCTCTCGATTAAATTGCTGGTGATTCAGCCTTCGGGTCCGTTGAAAACCTCCTGATCACAAAGCCCGGAAGCTTCCTCTGTTCGATTACCGTTGGGCGCTCCGACTCCTAATGGACCATCACCCCGGAGACCCGACAAAACTCTGGCGTCTTCTCATACTTGAAGGTGATATCTATATTATCACCATTCGGAGCAGTCACCGTATTGCTATTTTGGATGGGTGTATCAATATCCATCTCCACCCGAATCCTAACGTATTTCCCCTCTGTCAGATCCACATCCTACACCAAGCCAAATGTCTTTCCAATGGCCAATCCCGCTTTGGCAGTCTGCATCGCCGGGGGAAGCCCAAGAACACGAATCCACATAGGGAAAACGTCAAAAATAACTTCCTCAGGCAGTGTGTAGCCATCATAATCGTTGAGGAGAAGCATGGATCGTTGAAAGCACCATGGTTGTGAAACGAGAATTCGATCCTTATCAACCTCATCTTCAAATTCAAACATGAATAAACTGTCCCCAACAGCTGTAACCCGCATCTCCCCATCTGGCTTCCAAGCTTGAAACATCGCGATCCTCAAGCCCTCTAGGTTGACCTGCTTCTTTGAGAACAGTTTTCCCAGTAGGTAAAACCAAGAAATTGAACCCTCAGGCTCCTCAATCCAATCCTGTGATATGATCACCTTTGTTGAAACTTCCTGTTTGTCACCATCACACCTTTCTCTCTCTTGGAGAGACAATTGAGAACAAAGATTAGAGAGTGTGCCGGCCATGGTGGTTTCAGACAACGTGAAAATGAACAGAGTATTAGCACAAAGAAATCCAAATAAGAAAGAATACCACCAAAATCAGAGTAACGAGTCCTGTAAAACAACCATCCTAATATAGTCCCCATACCAATTGAAACAAAGTTGAATTCGAAATTCAAAAAAGGATTCAGGATTTGGATAGCAGGAAGAGAAATCCTCAGGCAATCTCAAAGATTCCGAGGAGGAAGACTTGTTCAAAGACAAGAGAAGACTCCCATTCGAGCAAACTAGGGAGGGGGTTGAACAGAGAGAAAAGGAAGCCATTAGAATTGGTTAAGTTGTAATGATGCTCGATTTGTCCTCCTCAAGCTTCGTTCATATTAAGATACACATATAAATTATTTAATATCTTATATGTTGCTTCTTTTACTTCAACCAATCATGAATCATGATGCATGTCTTTTAAGACTAGGATTGTAATTTTTTGTTTAATTTAAGACTATAACCTTAAGATTTATAGTCTCTTTAAAAAAAAAACTCTAAACTACTTATATTGTCGATCACATTAGTATTTATCTAAAATATTGTAACAGACAAACTTCAACTCAAAGCTCAAATGGGTAAACATTTTGGGTCATAACTCATATTGACACCCAAAATATTCAGAATCACATGTTCTTTATGTAAACCAGCTTTTGAATTTATGTAAATTTAAATTACAACACATATATAGGATAATTATTTGATACACTGTCAGTGTAAACTTTAGACTCGACAAGCAGGTTAAGGGGTTGATACTGTAAGGGATAAGTGACCAACTTATCCTTCATCTTAAATTCAATATTGATTTGTAAAGTTGTTACACCAGATAGTTTGTTACACTTGATAGCTCTATGTATTTGACTTATACTCAAACTCATGTATTATATAAATACCATGTAATCAATTAATGAAGATAGGTTTTTCCTCCCATTTTCCATATTAAGCTTCTATCCTTAACCGGCATTGAATCTCTACATGGTATCAGACTTTTTCCAAGCTAAAGCTTGATTGATCCTGGTTTTTCTTTCTTTTCATCGATGGCTATTGCAAATACCACCACGACCCAACCCATCTCCATCAACACCACTGCTCAGTTGCCATTGAAACTTACTTCCAAGAATTTCTCTTCCTGGCGTGCCCAATTTGATGCTCTCCTTCAAGGTTTCGACCTCGTTTGATTTGTTGATGGCACTCATGCCGCACCACCCAAAGAATTGTGACTAAAGATGGTCAAACGATTCGCAACCCTGACTACGCCTTCTGGCTTTGCCAGGACAAACTAATTCTTTATGGCATAATTGCCTCCACTTCAGAATCAGTGCTACCATATGTAGCTTCTTCCAAAACTTCTTATGATGCCTAGCAAAAGCTGCTTAAGTTGCATGCAAACAAAACTCGATCCAGAATCATGGATCTTAAAAGTTCTCTTACCTCTACCAAAAGGAACAATCAGCATGTGGCAGAGTTTCTTCAGAAAATGAAACATATTGTCGATGAATTACATCTTACTGCATCGTGGTTGAAGAGGATGATCAAATCCTTTACATTTTGAATGGCCTTGGGCCTGAGTTCAGAGATATTTCAACTGCAATTCGGACTCGTGAAACACCAATTTCCCTTGAGGAGCTCCACGACAAACTTGTTTCCTTCGAACTACTTCTCAAACAGGAAGCTGAAAATCCTGCCATACAAGTACCTACTGCTGATATAACAAAACGTGGGTTTTCTCCAAAATTTTCTAACAATTACTGTAGAGCCAAGTCTTTTGGCTCCAATGATAACAACAAGCTCATTTGCCAAATTTGTGAGAAAATCGACCATTCTACCAAACAATGTCGTAGAGGGAAATCCTTTTTCACTTCACGTCCTGCCGCAACTACAAATTATGCCAACGCTTTGCAATCTGGAAAAACGTGGTGTATGGACTCTAGTGCTTCACATCACGTTACCGCAGATCTTAAGAATCTTGCCATCTTTGCAGAGTATGATGGTACTGACGCAATTCAGATAGGTGATGGAATAGGTATGTCCATAACTCATAGTGTTGATACTGAGCTTACCTATTCTGATCATTTATTCAAACTACGGGAAGTATTATGTGTGCCTAAAATTGCTCAGAATCTCATTTTTGTTTCGAAATTTTGCAAAGCAAACAATGTCTCTGTTGAATTCGATGCTAAAAAATTTTTTGGTGAAGGATTTGCAGACTCGAGCAGTGCTGTCGCGGGGGTTGAACGTGGATGACGTCTATAATTTTTCTTCTAGTTTCCAGCCAATATAGCCCGTTGATTTGTCTTTTGTTCGTGTTTCTACCCAAGACTGCACAAGCACCTAAGTCATCCCTCCAAGCTCATTCTCAGTAGAGTCATCAAGCATTTCTCCCTGCCACATTTATCCAAAGATTTTCATTCTTGTAATTCCTGCCACTGCATCAAAAGTCACAAGCAGTCTTTTAAAGTGTCATCTTTAACTAATTCCAAGCCTTTAGAACTTGTCTATACAGATATTTGGGGTCCAATACCTATTACATCATTTGTTGGCCACAAATATTATGGAATCTTTGTCGATCACTATTCAAAGTATAGTTGGTTGTTTCCATTAAACAAAAGGTTAGATCGCTCTCTGCTATTTCCTAATTTTGAAGTTGTGGTTGAAAAATTCTTTGACACATCTCTTATAACTTTATATTTTGATGGGGGCGGAGAGTTTGAGAAAGTAAAACAATTTCTTGGAGCACTTGGTATTTCCCACCGACAAACACCTCCCCATACTTCCGAGCACAATGGTTTTGCCGAAAGACGTCACCGCCACGTTGTTGAAACTAGATTAACTCTCTGACACCAAGCTTCTCTTCCTCTCCAATTTTGGACTTTTGCATTCCAAGTCGCTGCATACCTTTTTTTTTTTTTTGAAAAGCAACGATTTATTAAACTAAGGTGGAACAAGGAAAGCCTCGTTAAAACCTTCAGAAGGAAAAACCCAGTGGGAAAAATCCTTAAGAAGGGAAATGAGTACAATCCTTAAAAGTGTTCCAACCTTGTAGAGAAAAAACAAAGTTCAGATAAAAAGAAAACAAACAGGCACATCACCAAACTACAACGGCCCTAGAAGACAGAACTACATGGGCCGACCCAAAAACAACAAAACAAACAACAAAGAAACAAAGCAAATAAAACAGCATCCAGGCGCAGCATAACAGAATCCACCCAAGCAACTTCCTCGACAGCAGCAAAACGATAGCAGAGCTTCATCGCACAAAGCCAAAACAACCTTCTTCCTGCACTGACATAATCATCAGCCAAAAACCCCACACACCACCAGAAAAGCATCGATCAAACAACAACTCCCACAAAAACAACAGACACCAAAAGTACAGCACCAAGGACACCAACAAAAACCTTATTAACCGCATGCCAACTCCCACACTCAATTTTCAATCCCCATTCCAAATTCTTTCCAAGAAAGATCCAATTACCACAAACTACGTGTCTTTGGGTGTCTCTGTTATCCATGTCTCCGTCCTTTCAACAAAAATAAATTCTAGTCTCGTTCCAAACCATGTGTCTTCCTAGGATATTCCAGCAACCAAAGTGCTTTTCTGTGTCTAGAGTTGGAGTTTTCTAGAGCCTTTGTATCACGTCATGTCGAATTTGTTGAAGATCAGTTTCCATATCCACAAAAATCACTGTAGTCATCTTCAGATCTTGAGTCCACTGCCGCTTCTTTTCCAGTGAGTCTACATCTAGTTGTCCAAGATAAAAACTCTTCAATCGAGTCTCCTCTACCATCCACTTCAATGCCCACACCAACACATGTTGCAAATTCGGATTCTAACAATGATTTAAATTCAGCCCCACCGAAGGATGTACTGGCGGATGTTTTATTGCTGCAGGATTTACAAACTAATGTTCCTCTGCCTCAGGATGTACAAACAGATGTTCCATTGCCGCAGGATGTACAGCTGGCTGTTATAAGCCAAACTTTACAGCAATCCTCAGATTTGGTTATTCGGTCGAACACTAATACTCACTCCATGGTGACTCGGTCGAAGAACAACATCAGCAAGCCCAATCCGAAATTTTTCTTGGCTACAAAGCATCTTGATCTATGGCAGAACCCACATGTATTTCACAGGCAGTAAAGGACCTGAATTGGAGATCTGCCATGTCCGATGAGATTAATGCACTTATAAAGAACGGTATGTGGCAGCTTGTTCCTCCTTCCCCTACCCAAAATCTTGTCGGGTGTAAATGGGTATATCGAATTGTTACACCGATAGTTTGTTACACATGATAGCTCTATATATTTGACTTATACTCAAACTCATGTATTGTATAAATACCTTATAATCAATTAATGAAGATAGGTTTTTCCTCCCATTTTCCATATTAAGCTTCTAGCCTTAACCGACATTGAATCTCTACAGATAAATACCCCATTTCTTAATTAATAGTCAAAACTATTTCCTAAAAGACACATATCAACCCTTTAACCACACGTGTAGTCTGCTAAACTCCATTAATAATATATTGTATAATTTTCCAACATATATAATACAAAATACCAATAGAGAAGGAAACACAAATTACAAACAAAGTAAGCGGTGACATATTTATTGCATACTGTTGCAAGAGGCTCGGAAACTCAACTTTTGTTGCTGAGACTTTTGGTCCTCACAGTATACCTCCTCCGGACCCTCCACCTAGCAGCCCATCTATTAATGAAAGCCTTCTTTCACTTCCATAAAAGAAGCAACATCTTGATTAGAATTTAAAAAAAATAAAACAATTTAAAATTTGTTTTGCATTACTAATTAAGCAATCTTTACTTCACACTTCGGAGTAGTGTTAAGTGATAATATTGACAAACTTGATGTACCTGCTTGTTAAGGTCTACAACCAATAGCTTCCGATCATAGACACGTAGGGCTTGGGGCCGAGCGCGAAGGGCTTGACCTTGGGCTTGTAGATAGGCTCGGGCAATAGGGCTTGACCTTATGCCAGCACGTAGGACTTGACCTCAGGCTTGTATTTGGGCTCTGACATGTAGGGCTTGAATTTTGTAATATAAAAACTTTATAAAAACTATATGTTATTTATCTTTATTGTTTAATCGCAACAACAATGTTCTCCAACAAATTTTCTGTAATATAAAAACTATATATGTTATAATTTTATCCTTTAGTTGTTGGTGACTTGGTGCTTGATTTGGTGGTCAAATAAAAAAGTCCCACGTAGCATTTGACACTTCCTTGGTGAACTTGGGCTAGTGTCGGAGGACTTCTTATAAACTGACAATCCAAGCTCAAAACCAGCGACCGATGGTAGTTTTGGGCTTATATTTGCTTTTTGGGTCTCAAGTAGCATTTGGTCGACAGCCCTAAATTTCCTCAATTTTTATCATGATTTGAATGAAATCAACCATTCCTTGACTTTGAATAGCAAAAAGAGACAGATTTTACAACATGCATTGATATTTGCCTATTGAAGGACAATGTAAGTTACAATGATATATATATATATATATATATATATATATATATATATATAAGTTACAATAATATATACAAGGGCAGTGCCTAATATTCTATCTAACTCCATTCTATTTGTATCCACATATGCATGTATCCACCTTCCATGATCCAAAGTCCCGAGAAATGCACAAGCACTGAGAGCTCCCACTATCCCAGCTTGATTTGGCTGAAACCCAGAAAACTGCATATCTTTAAAGAGGTTCAAAGCCTTTCTAAACATCCCGGTTTGTACATACCCAGAGTCCTGACAATTCGTGTTTCGTGTCGTGTATCGTGTCGTATAAACGTGAATAATTTAGGAGTATATGGCTAAACACGAACACGACACGAATAACTAATCGTGTCATGGTCTTAAAAACGTTTACGATACTTGTTTATTAATCGTGTACACGACATGACACGACTAAACACGATTTTTTTAAGCGTGTAACTAATAACACGACACGATACGACTAACACGGGTTAACAC
Source organism: Corchorus olitorius (assembly GCA_001974825.2). NCBI lineage: Eukaryota > Viridiplantae > Streptophyta > Magnoliopsida > Malvales > Malvaceae > Corchorus > Corchorus olitorius. The sequence goes on from AWUE01018086.1 coordinate 47,258, forward strand.
GAATAATTTAAACATGTTAAAAATTTATAACTAAGAAAAAATCCAGATCATATAGTAGTTACCTTATATACTAGGTTAGAATTACCAAAAATCTCCATAAAACTTTTATAAAATTACAGAATATTAATGATTTCCCTATTATTTCTCAAAAGGCCAAAGTGGTATTTTACTTTAAATAAACTAAACGTGTACGTGTTATCGTGTTAACAGTTAAACGTGTTGACACGGATAACACGATTAACTAAACGTGTTATCCGTGTTACACATCGTTTTAGCTTTGTTTTATACGGTTATGACACGAAACAGGTTTTCGCTTAATCGTGCTGACACGATTAAACACGACACACGTTAAAGTCAAACACATATACGGTAAAACCCATATCGTTCCATGTCGTACAAACGTGTCGTGTCAAAAATTGCCAGGTCTTTGCACTCCATGAAACCATTTTTCTTTCAGGCATTTTATCAAACAAGTCCCTTGCCAACTCAACTTGGCCAGATTTCACATATCCATTTATCAAAGCAGTCCACGTAATGATATCTCTGTTAGTACTCATATCAAACAGTTTACGAGCTGCATCCATTAAGCTCCAATTAGCATACAAATGGATCAACCCCATTTAGTACATAATCATAAGAATCCCAAGCCAACTTAATCACTTGAGCATGAGAAGCTAAGCCTAAACCCATGGAGTAATTATCAGTACATGCTCGAAGAACGAAAGAGAATGTGTAGTTGTTGGGTAAGAACCCATTCTGAATCATGTTCCGGTATAGAGAAATAGCGGTGGAGTAATCGTTTTTCTCTACAAAAGCTCTGATGATAGTGTTCCAGATGAAGGTGGTTCGATTCGGAAGAGCGAAAAAGTTTGTAAGCGTGAGAGAGATCAGCATCGGCGGAGACAGCGCAGAAGGAAATGATTCTGCCGGCGGCGTAAGGGTACAGAAGAGTTGCTGAAACGATGAGATGGGATTGCATTTGCTTGATTTGAGACATGGTAAGGCATTGATCAATCAAAGAAAGCCAGCATTATCACGCTTTATCCTTTGTTTCCTCAAAATTCAGCTATTTCTTCTGCATTTGTTTTCTCAAGATCACGCAAAAGCAAATGCAACACCATTGATGCTTTAATAAAGAGTTTGGGAGAGGATTTCGCGGGAAAAAAACCAGACGCCATTGGGTAATTGGGCTTGCTTTCGACTGCACTTTCAGCCGCATTTGTTTGCACCCTTATTCGCCAGCGCATCTCCGTAATCTTGACTTGGTTTTAGTCTTTTGTTATTGTTTTATTTATTTAGTTTTATAGATAAGAGTTACCATGAGTAATTTGGTAAAAATGACTGTTTGAGAACCAGGGAGTCAATGAATCACTAAATCAATTGGGGGAGGCACATTTCCTTTAAGTTGCTCTTTTGCAAGACGTCTCGCCTTCTCTTCCCTCTTTATTTTTTCCATCCGCGCAGTCTTGGTATTTATTGCCGGCAACGAGACCTTTGTAGCCTTCGGAATAATTATCATTCTCTCCAATGCAACAGCATTTTTAATCAAGTACATAGCAAAATCCACATCACTGACACGACCATAGTAACCAGCCAATTCCACAACCTTAAGGTGTTGATGGGGACATTCAATTGTCTCTACGACTTCTTCGGTCCTTCTACCGTGATCGAAGCATGATAACTGGAACATGCAATACATGCAGACGTACCAAGTTAATAAGCAAATTAGGAAAGAAAATATCCAATGAGAACGTAAGTGCTTTTCTAAAGCAATGAAATGCAACTCACTTAAGATAAAATTTATTTAAATAAAAATTCGTCGACAAAGCAACAAAATAAAACACCACTTTGTCATGTTAATTAGTTCAGACTTTCTTTCAGATATACATAAGCAATTAACACAGGCAACATTGAATAAAACCTCTTCCATAGATGTCTAACTACAAAGCATATTCCCTGAAATTCCTTTACCACAATCATAAGTTGACCAATCATAAGTTGACGCTATAAAATAGTACTTAATTATAATAAGACCACCACCGCAAATTGTAAGATTGCAAGAAAACTAGAAAGGAATTATAATCGAAACGCCACAAATGACAACCTTCCAACAGCTATGAAATGATTATGGCAATAACACTATTTACAAAAAAAAATAAAGATCAAGCAACATGTATGGAATGAGTTCCTACCTCAGCCTTATCCCCACAACTAAAAGAAAGCAGGATTTAGAACTAGTATGATTTGGGAACAAGTACACATTAGAATTATTTCCCCATCAACTTATGATGTATAAAGGACTGATTAGGATATATGATAAGGATTCTACACTAAATATGAGAAATCATCCTTGCCACTCAACCCTTAAAGATTTAACTTCATGTACAAATTTAAAGTCTGATTAAGTACAATTTAAGGTCAAGATTAGGTCCAAGAAGAATATCTGCCAAGAAATTTATTAACGAAATAAAAATTAAGGTCATAATTCATATAGCATTTACCTGCAACACAAATCTCTGCAAATATGGGCAGGCGTTTATTAATGGTACCAGTTTGAGTAGACCATCATCACCACTTGTCTCCATATTTACCGCTAAATGTCTGAGCTTAGATAGCTTAGGGTAAGCAACAACATCAAAATAGTCCACATAATCATCACCATCAGCCTGAAGAGAGAAAATAAACCATTAATAAGCCACCACAATCAGAAACGATAGGATATATAATAAAATGTAGATATATATACTTACTAAGAGTCCAAAAGATATTAATGTAAGTGACTCTAAGTGGGAGAATAAGCCTGAAATCGGATCAAATGCATGGCTTAAGGGACTATCCATCATATCGACATATAACTCAACGAGCTGAGGAACATTCTTCAAATGCAGCTTCGTACTGTTCTTCCAACCTCCATATTTGAATGAAACAATATTTGTGTCACAGATCTCAAGACATTTTAAACCAGGGCAATAAAGTAAGCTTAAGTGCTTTAATTTGAGCGCTGGGCCAGCAATTTTGAAGTAACCCATAAAAACTGAGTAAATCAGAGATAATTCTTCAAGCACTGGACAATAAGATATAATGTGTTCCACAACCTCTTGCTTAAGATTAACATGATGTAAGTAGAGAGTTGTAAGAGATGTTAAACCGACAAGTGAAAGCGAGCTGGTCACGGGTGAAAGAACATTGGGAAAAGTATAATTCCAATCAAGATGGCCAGTGCCGAGGGTAGGAGATAAATCCAGGACAAGTCGTTGAAGTCTCTTAGATAAAGCAAACTGAATCCATGCATCGACAACATGACTAAAGTTTTTCTCAAGGGGAAAGTCAATGCGAAATTCTTCCAAAGTTTGGCCTTGATGCATTTTGACAAGAGAATTAACCCAATTGATGAAGATGAACCTTTCTTTCTCCAGTGTCTCTTCACGCTGTTCGTAAGAATAGTAATACAACTTTTCTCGCAAATATGCATCACAACTACAATCAAGACGAGGAAGAGATGCACACAAGTACCTCCATCTCCTACTAAGGACACAAGTAGCAGATGCTTCCTTAGTTGTCATGAAAGATAATATAATCATAAGAATATCATCCGGCAATTTACTGATTCTATCTCCTTCATTACCAGCCAACTACAAGAACAAATGCACTAATTATTAATTAATCTTTCAAATATATGTAAGTTATACTAGTAATGATAAATCATTAGCAAATATTACCTAATAAACCAAAAAAAAATCTGAATCAAGAGAAATATAATAATAGAAAAAATCCTTACCCTTCTTATCCCACATATATTCTGATTTCAACCCCCACCATCACCCTTCACTCTAAAAACTCCAAAACTTGTTTATTACTAGTGATATAATAAAAAAATCCTAAACTTGGCCACTCTTCCTTTTTGGGTTTTGCAAGTAAAGTTGAAACCTTTACTATATTTTCACCTTTGTAATTGGTAAAGCATGAAACTTTGAAAGAGAATAAAAGGAGAAAGAGGGGGACCCTACCATGAAAGAATTGAATTTTCTATACCCCTCCGACTACAAGAACAAATGCACTAATTAAGTATGCAGAATCATTCAAATACAGATAAGTTATACTAGTAACGATAAATTATTAGGAAATACTCCCTCTGTCTCATTATATAAGTCCCTTTTAACTATATCATCAAGGTTAAGAAAATTAGTTAGGACACGAAATTTTATGTATTTTTACCTTTATCTTCTATTTTTACCCTTGTTCTTTTTCCCCACTAATTCTCTTTCCTCCTACTCACTCTCTTAACTATCAAGGATAGTTTTGGAAATAACTAATAAATATGCATTGGGTTTGATAAAAGGGACTTATAAATTGGGACAAAAAAACTTCTAAGAGGAGACTTATATCATGAGACAGAGGGAGTATTACCTAATATAAACCAAAAAAATATATATTTCTGAATCAAGAGAAGAGATGGATTAACCTGACGGGCAGAGGTCGGTTGCACAGTTTCAGATTTGGGTTGCCGCAGCCTTCTCCTTGCTCTAAGAGGGAATCGTCTGCCTGGAGGAAACTTGAAGGGAAGAAAACCCCAGAAAAGGTTTGAGATGCATCTTCTTTTGCCTTTGGCACGTTTAGAAGCCGCTGACAGCTCCCTTTTCCTCATTGTATGAGAATTGGATGATATCAGTTGAGACCAGGCTCTGTTTAGAAATCAATTTAGATTTTAGACCAGGCTCTGTTTCTGGGACGGGAAGGTTATGGAATTTGTGACCAAAGGAACAAAAACACAAAGAAAGTACAGCTGACTACGTTTAATGTTCAACACTTAAACCTCACCCACTTAATTATGTTGGGATCTTTTTTGACCGAAAAAATTCATTTAAATTCTATTTTTATTTTTATTTTTATATATCGGGTATTGGGCCTGCTTTAAAGTTAAACCCAAACTTTTTAGGCGGTGAGTTCAATAGGATTTTGAGAAGAATCGAGTTAGTAGTATTACTCCCTCCCATTCAAAATAAGTGAAACATTTATCAATAAGGGGTTGGATTAAGTGATAAGCGGCTTGTTCCAGCTTAAGCAAGGTCTCGGGTTCGAGACCTTGCGTACGCAGCTGCCTCTGTTGGGAGACTCACCCACCATAACTAGGTGCGCGACGCGGGTCGGATCCGGATTAGTCATGGCAAAGCCCTAGATACCGAATGGAATATAAAAAAAAAATAAGCGAAACATTTCAACTTTTGCAGCCTTTCAAAATAAGTGAAATCAATCACAAAACCAATGCAATTTTATTCTTTTTTCATATATACCCCTAAGTGTTAGTTAAAGTGGTTGAACTTTTAATAAAAATCTTTGAAGGGTAATTGTGTCATTTTAAGTAAGTTTTTACTAAATTTAAAACCAACTAATTATTATCTTGGTCTGTGTAATATTCCTAGTGTTTCATTTATTTTGAATGAGAGGGAGTAGCTGGGTTTAAGTGCTTAACTGATTAGCATTAAATGGTAGTAGCTTATTTTGGGCCCTACTCCTTTCAATCCTTTGTGTTTTGGGCCACTTGATGTCCTTTGCCTTAATACCTTTTTTACCCCCAAAATTTGTACGATTTTGACGTTTTGCCCCATAAACTTTAATTTTGGACGTTTTGTCCCCTGAACTCGCAATTTGGACCAAATTTATCTCGTCTTGGACGATTGGCCTAACGGCACCTTTACGTTGCTGATTTGGCATTACCACGTTGGACAAAAATCGATGACATGGCATTTTGTGCCACGTGGCAATGCCACATCAGTAACGTGATGATGTCGTCAAGTCAACTGTTTGAAAAGGATTAAATTGGGTCAAAATTGTGAGTTCATGGGGTAAAATGTCAAAAATTAAAGTTTAAGGGACAAAACGTCAAAATCGTACAAATTTAGAGGGCAAAGAGGGCATTAATTTAACCTTTCAGTGTGTTACGTGTTAAGACACTCTCATAAAGCACCCATTTGTTCAAAGAATACAAGTAATGAAGACTTGTTGTATGTGATAATTTTAGAAAAGTCAATTGGGTAATCTATTACTAAACAAATTATACTACTATAAATACAGAGTTGTCATGAGCAATTTAGTTAACATGACCGTTTGATCAACTTGTACTAGGGATATAAATTATACTACTATAAATATTATCCTTTTTCCTATTTTACATTGGTCAACTTGTATTAGAGATATAAATTTCTAGAGTTGTGCTATATGACCAGAAAAATTGACGTGAAATTTGGTCCTCCATGATGTGTTGTTACACGATTAATCCAACAGACTGGTCCCACCACTATTTAAGTGAGATTTTGCTACAAAACATAGGATGATCCCACATGACACATCATTTGGGACAAAATTCTGATCAATTTTTCTGGTTGTTTAGAAATTTCTAAATTTCTATACACCAAGATCTCGTTAATATATAATCATGATTATGACACGATCATGCAATAATGTTTTCTATCAAAGTAACATTTTCCTTACCAGCCCATGAACCCTTGCCCTTGAAGTTCAATTACAAGGCATTTAATCATCAAGGACAAGTGAAGAGCCAATTTGATCATGCAATTATGCAAAACTTGATAATTAATCATGCCTATATTGGTTGCTCATAAGTTTTTGGTTCAATGGTATAAATGTATGCTTTCTGAAACTTTTAAGTTTATACGGGATTCTTACCTTTTATGTGGGTTTTGTTGATAAATCAATTACCTTTATGAATAATATGGTCATATTAGCCTAAGATAACTAAAGTTAGATTAGCTTTATGTTATCTACCAAAAAAATTTACCAACATTAATTGGACCTTTTTGGATACTTAACATTAGTTGGACTTTTTTTTTTGGTGAAAAACATTAATTGGACTTAATTATGAACTAATCATCACTTGTATATTGAAAAAAAAACTTGTTATCAAATTAATCTCAAACAAGCAGGGTGGCCTGCACTTGCGCTGCAGTCATCTTCTTATTGGGGTTATATTTTTCTGTAGTTGTTTAAGTCGGTTAGTAAGAAGATACTGCATTGGTTGTAAGTTAATCAGTTAGGAGAAACTCATACATCAAAACAAATAATTCGCACATATAAAGCAAAACACATGACCTCTTTTTCATTCTAAAAGTGCATTAACTTGGGTAGGTGGAAGAATTTGGCTTCTGCATAAAGAATGCCTAATTTTTTGTAGTCAAGGAGCATGTATAGTTGTCGTAGGAAAATTGATTTAGTTGAGAACATTTGCAAGAGCATATTACACAATGCATCACAAAATTATTGTACTCAACATTAGCTAACTGTGCTTTTGAAAATATGGAAATATACTAAACATAAGCAACTAATAGAAACCTTAAGAAAAGGAAGTCGAATGATAAATAAAAAAAATTTCTAAAATAAAAGAGGAATAAAAAAATGCTAAATTCAAGTATCAAATAATATAATCAACAAATAAATACAGATTTACCTTAAAATGTTGCGTGAGAAGTGAAAGCTCCCCACTTTAGAAACCAATTCAGAGAAATGTTAGGGAAAAAGAAACCCACCCAAATAGAAATGAAGACGAAATGAAAACAAAACTGCAATGTCAATAGTTTACCCATGAATCAACCATTATTGCGGATATATTTATAGCACCCATCCTTTGGAATTCCGGCAACCGATAAACCCTAATATCCACACACAATTAATATGTAATTAAAACACACTTAATCATAAATATAAAAAAATAGTAAATTACAAAAAAGGGCAGCAGGAAAAGTAAGGGAGGAAATTCATCGAGGGCCTTTTTAGTCACCCGAAAAGTGAGGAACCGTATTAATCCTGAATTAATACCAAAAAAAGACCAAAAAAAGCCAAAAGGAGGAACCGTATTAATCCTGAATTTGGCCTTTAAGTAATTTCCATAGTCACTAAAAATAATATATAGTATATATGTGTGTGTACACTTATTTATGACCATTTATTTAAATATTTTTAGAAACACAACTTGAACTTTTTATTTTATTGCGATACCCATTTATTTATTTTTGAAAACATAACTCTTTATTTATTTATATATTGCATGTTGTTTGACAACAGATTCTAGAAGACTTCAATGCATTGTACTTATTCATCTCTTCCTCCTCCAAAAAGCCCTCGGACTCCATTGAACACTCCTCCTATCAGCCTTTTGAGCCCATTGAACACTCCTCCAGTCACCCCTTGGGCGCCTTTGAGCGCTTCTCCAGTCACCTCTTGGGTCCCTTTGAGCGCTTCTCCAGTCACCCCTTGGGCGCCTTTGAACGCTTCTCGAGTCACCCCTTCGGTGCCTTTGAGAGCTTCTCCAGTCACCCCTTGGGTCCCTTTGAGCGCTTCTCCAGTCACCCCTTGGGCCTCTTTGAGCACTTCTCTGATAACCCCTTGGGTCCCTTTGAGCGCTTCTCCAGTAACCCCTTGGGCGCCTTTGAGTGCTTCTCCAGTCACCCCTTGGGCTCCTTTGAGCGCTTCTTCAGTCACCCCTTGGGCTCCGTCAAGCGCTCCTTTTATTGGCCATCTGACACCTTCTCCTCCACCCTGTAGTAATTAGTTTAAAGAGAAGAGAGCATATTTTGATTAGAAAAAGAGATAAAAAAAACAAAAACAATGTGAATTTTTTTTGCATAAAAAAGTACAAGACTAATTAAAGATTGGTTCTGGCGTCGATTTAAAAATAACATACCCGAATGCTGTTGAGAATGTCTACTACGACCTGGAGTAGCTCATTGAGCAAGCTGGATATGGAAACCTATCCAAATGATACTAACATTATTAGGCCAAAGAAAAACAGAAATCATATGTTACCTCCGCTTTCTATTATTTTTATTAGTATTAGTAGTATATATTTTTTTGACTTGTTATTGATTTGTATATATTTACCGGTGGAGACTTCGGTGCTCCCGTTGTGATGCTCCTACTTTTCAATGTGATGCTCCCATTCAATTCTGACCATTGGATGCAGTATTTATTTTCCTGACCGTCGGATACTAAAAGATTTAACATGTTAAACGGGTTTTAAAAACCTTTTGGAATGAATTCGTATGTGGTAGCCCTCGTGATAAATTTTTACACTTTTTTTATTCAAATCGTTGATATATCAATTACTTTTTTACTTGATTTATTATTTTTTTCTCTAACTTTTTTTTATTTTTATTCTCATATATATAATCTTTAGGAAATGTTTTATTATGACAAAAAGGACTGTTTACTAATGGATTGGCTAATTTAGTAGCTCTGGAAATTTTGTCTTCGTAATCAAAGTCTGCAACATAGAGGCCGCTCTTATCTCCATCACTTTTATGTTCATTGTAATCGTAAACAACAAGTTTGCGATGGGTTTTGGTCTTCTTCGATCGATTGAGATGCGCCGTTGTAAACCTCGCGCTGTCGATTTCATGACAAACTTCTTTGGAAAGGCATCGAAATGGTACAAGTAACAAAAGAATATATCAACGGTTTGAATAAAAAAGGTGTAAAACTCCAATGGTTCTTTTCGGAGAAGAAAAAAGTAAAAAATAAAAAAAGTTAGAGAAAAAAATAATAAATCAAGTAAAAAAAGTAGTTGATATATTAACGGTTTGAATAAAAAAGGTGTAAAAATCTATCACGAGGACTACCACATACGAATTCATTCCAAAAGGTTTTTAAAATCAGTTTAGCAGGTTAAATCTCTTAGTATCCGACGGTCAGGAAAATAGATATTGCATCCTATGGTCAGAATTGAATGGGAGCATCACATTGAAAAGTGGGAGCATCACAACGGGAGCACCGAAGCCTACACCATATTTACCTTTTTGGAAGTCTTAGCGTAGTATAATAAATAAACAATAAAAAATACTTAAAATATTAAGCAATATCATTCATTTTTGTCATATCATTAGATAGACTAAAAAAATAGTCATAAAATATAAAATTTTAACTCACAAACGATGTTAAAGAAAATGACACGTCTTTTTAAGAATATTAACTAATTTATTAATTAATTTAGTAATAAAACATGTCTCATATATATTTTTATACTATTAATCTTAATCACACTTGAATTAAAAATTTGCAAGGACAATAAATAAATGAGATAATAATTTTCTTAAAGAGTGATAAAATGATAAAACAGTAAACTTACATCATTTACATTGTTGACGACGAGGGTGGTGACCAACTTTACTGTGACATTAAGTAACCAAGTGATCGATTTGATTAAGGTATAAGGTGCCTTCTTAGCTAGAAGTCGAGTAATTATGTTGTTTGTCTGAACTACCTTCACTTTAAGTTGTCCAAGCAGAAACTTAGTCTCATCGTTATTATGAGAGGCCTGGGCCGCCTGTCTTGGAGCAACCATCAACAATATAGACAACACTACAATGACACAAAAAAGCTTATTTAGATGATTAAGCGGAGCCATGGAATTATGAATATGAATAATGAATATATTTTTTCTTTCTTTTGAAAGAATAAAAGAAATTAATGGCTTGTGTTTTGGTTTGGCCTTCGGCGTCTTTTATACAAACAAAATCCACGCCTAGCATCTTTTATTTAAGAGCAACTTTTCCCTACTTGTAAAATTTAATTAATTAAATGATCTCAATCGAGTTTCATGTAAAAGCTAATTAATTAATTAAATTTATAAAATTTAACATGCTGAATGCTTATTTACTTATAATATATTAGTGAAAGATTTTCATGATGAAGCATATGATGTTTATAAAAATATTTCATTCCGACTTGAACTTCAAGTCTTCAAGCCTCCTTTCTTATTTTCATATATATAAGAAAGAAATATAGAATCATAGAAAAAGATACTAATCAATTTTGCAAAAATATATATATATATATATATATATATTATATATAATATAATAGTAAGGTGGAAAGATTTCTAGGTAAGAAATATTGATAATTTGTATAGCTAGGAAATCCTTGCATATCTCCTTTAATTATAAAAAATAAAATAGAGTATTTTTTCCTTCTTTTGTTACGCATATTCACAAATATCTTTTAATTGTTTCTATCACCAACATATGATAATCAATTTCCAAATGATATACTTGAGGAATCCTCAAAAACAAAACTTGATATACTTGAGGGTTATTTGCAAAATTTCCCTATATCTATACTATATATAAAAGTACGAATAAGGGGAAACTTTATGTTTTCCGATTGTACCCTTTTTTTAAATATATATTTCTAAATTGCCATTATTAAATAATATTTTAATTATTCCATTATTAAAATAATGGAAATTTAGATTATCCTCATTAATTAGGATCCAATGTGACTAATAGGTAAAGCTGGCAATTGGGCGGGTTCGGGTTCGGGTTCGGGTACTTCGGGTTAGGGCTTTTTCGGGTTCGAATATTTTCGAACTCGGGTTCGGGCTTTTCTAACGGCACCTCATTTCCATTTTTATGAGCTCTGAATCAAAAATTATGAATTTTCTTCCAAAACTGCTCTTGTGAAGCCCTCTTTGAAATAGGATTTAACAATGTTGCATCATGGCCGAATCATTACTGCCTCATAATTACTGATTGGACTTGAACTCCTTCTTTGTGCTTCCAGTTAACAAAATTTTATAAGGAAGTTATAGAAAATTTATAGGTATGTTATCAAAATTTTATAAGATGGATATCAAAATTTCATGAGGTTATCAAAATTTCAAATGGAGGTTATCAAAATTTTATAAGGAGGTTTATAAAATTTTCACAGTGAGGTATCACAATTTCCTGATATGGTTATCAAAATTTTATAATGTGATTACCAATATTTTATCGGAAGGTTATCAAAATTTCATAATGTATGCTACCAACATTTCATTGGGAGGTTATCAAAATTTCATAGGGTGGTTATCAAAATGAAATTTAAATCTTATAGGTAGTGTAACAAAATTTAATAGGGAAGTTAACATAATTTTATATGGAGGTTCTCGAAATTTTATAATATCGTCATAAAAATTTTATTATGTAATTATCAAAATTTTATATTGAGGTTATCAAAATTTTATAGTGATTATCAAATTTCATAAGAATATTTAATTTAAATACGTTGGACCACGTGCAACGCACGTGAAAGTTAAAACTAGTATATATATATATATATATATATAAAAGTACGAATAAGGGGAAACTTTATGTTTTCCGATTGTACCCTTTTTTTTCAAATATTTTTCTAAATTGCCATTATTAAAAATTTAATTTTAGGTTTTATATATTTACTATGGCCAATTTTTTTTATATAAAATACTATAATTTTATTTTCTACAAAATAGAAAATAATTATAAATTTAATTATAAATTTAAAGTCTTGGCCGGACTAATTGGCTTATGCTAGATTTGAATTAGTTTTTATACCCTACATACTAT
>AWUE01018087.1:0-13641 GCA_001974825.2 Corchorus olitorius
TTATTGTGATTGATTTTTCTATTTTTGAAGTGTACGTATTGGTAGTTTAATGATAATTGGAGTGTATAACAAGAATTTAAAATTTTTTAAAAATAAAAAAGAAGAGTAACATACAATTACTTCATTTTGACTTATAAAGTTATAGGAGTTGATGCAAAAAAAAAAAGTCAATTGGGCGGGTTGGACGGGTTTCAGGTTCGAGTCATCTTGGACCAGGTCAAATGTGTCAGGTAATTTTCTCGGGTCATTCGGGTTTCGGCTCATTTTGGTTCAGGTCATTCGGGTCTCGGGTTTGCTGGGTTTAGGGTCATGCTGGTTCGGGTTTTAACCTCAGGTCACTCGAGTTCTTGATCATTCGAGTTTTGGATTTTTTGGGTTTTGGATTTTTCGGGTCTAGGACTCGGATCAATTGGGTCAGCCTTGAATTTTTTAATGTTTAATTCTTAAATTTATTTAATGTCTTAATTATTCAATTTATTTTACAATCCACTATCGGTTAAGTTTAGTAAACTGCATATACGGGTTAAAAAGTTGACATGTGTCCCTTTATATATTAATAATTTTTAATATTAAATACATAATTAAGTATGAAGTGGGGTATATGTTCAAATAAATATTAAATATAATATCTAAATTTATGTTCTTTCCTAATAGAAAAATTATCAAGAAATTACTGATTATTATTATTATTTATTCATTATGTAAAAAACAAATTACTAATTATAATCTTATTTAGTATTTATTCATATATAATAATTGTTCATATAATGAAGTTTAGCAAATTTAATCATAATAGGTAAAATTATAACAATAATATAATTATTATTGAATAAATTATAGTTTAGAATGGTTAAAATTATAACAATGTGGATTTTATTGAATAAAATATAATTTTAGTTTATAATATCTTTGGGTCATCCGGGTTAATTTCTCAGGGCATTCGGATTACGAGTTTGTCGGATCGTCGGTCGTTTAATTTCTCTGATCAAGTCGAGTTCGGCTGAATTGGACGGATTATCGAGTTTGGGTCACATGCAACACACGTGGAAGTAAAGACTAGTTGTACTAAAAAGAAGAGTTCATATAACTCACATAAATATCTTGTGAGCATAATACATGTGTTGCATGCTATTTCTATTGAGTTCAACTTCTCATACCACAATGTAAATTGTGCGGGATTTGTTTTATCGAATATATATAAAAAGCACTATCTATTGGTAATGCTATTAAATTTTAAATGTAGGAAAAAAATAATTAAAAAATAGGAAAAATGACATTCTAAAATAATTATATATTAGTACTAATTTTTATATATGTGTTACGATTAACACAATGCTTATTTTCACTTATCTTTATGTGGGAAATTGGAGGAAATTAATATTTATAACATCAGTCAATTTGTTTTAATTTTTGACTAAGTTTACCAACTTATTGACATGCTATACTATCATATCTTTCCAAAGACTTTTTGTACAATTATAAAATAATTTGATAAAAAGTTTGATAGTTTATGTAATCTTCAAATTTTTATATTATTTTTGGTGCAACAATGTTATTGGAGAATGGCAGGATGACCTACAGGCTACATTGGGTCAAAACCAGAATTACAGAAAAATTCCTGCTTTCTTTAATTGTGACATTGGCTTGGACTGGTTATTGCTACACAGTATGGTTTGAGCACAATGCAAAGATTTATACCGGTAAGCAGAAGTTAATGAAGCAGGAGCTGGTGTTAATGGATCAACTTTTCAAGCTACTTTTAATGTCATTAGTTTTAAGTTGCTAGAGATTGATGTTTTCAATTTTTTTTCTTGTTCTGTATTCATCCAAACCAACAATATCACTGGAGAATGAAAATTTAATATATACCATTATGACATTATATTACTATATTATTAAAATTTAAAACAAATCAAATATTGGATGTTTTTTTCAAAACGAGTCACTGTGTTTCATCCGAGAGGGTAGAGGGCTTGAGGTTTAAATTCCTAAAACTAAAACCCATGCAACCATTTACTCTCCATTGCGAGAGCTCTCAGTTTCAACAAAACCCCTGCCAAAAATCTTTCCTCTTCTATAAGAAGCTGAAGGGTAGCCAAAACATGAGGCAAAACATTGGAAACGAGATGATTTACGCTGCTCGTGGAATTTTTAATAAGTTGCTTCCAGATGTTTATATTGGAAGCTGGAAGGTATTGTTACATCTTCTTCTTCTTCCTTTTATTTTTATTTTTATTATTATTATTATTATTGTTATTATTTCTTAAAAAATTTTCCTTCAAAATTTCATTTTGAATGTGATTAGGAAATGTGAATATTAATTCTTAATGCAGCTCACCAGGATATGGAATTTCACTAGTTGCCGAAACTAGTTGGGCCTAGTTTTTGCCGAAAGAAATGGGCTTGACTCAAACCCAAATAGGAAAAAAAAGAAGTGTAGTGTGGAGAATTGCAGTATCGATCCCCGTACCTCTCGCATGCTGAGCGAGATCGTTGGGTTCACTATTTTATGAATCTGGTACTACAACAGAAAAAAACATTTATCCAAAAAAAAAAACTAATAAACTCTTGTGAATTCACATTAATCTGTTGCGGAATGGAAACTGGAAATTTTTTGGAGTATAATACATGTGACACATGCTATTTGTATTGAAATAAATTTCTCATGCCATCATCTACATTATGCGGCATTAGTGTGCATAGAATATATATATATATATATAGATATATATAAAGTGTTTTTTTTGTAGGATATACGTAAAGTATTTATTGGTGATACTATGAACGTTAGAAAGAGAGGATTAGAAGATAAAAAATGAAATTTGAAAAAAAAAATATATAATACTGGTTTTTATAAATATGTTACTATTAACACAATGCTTAGTTATATTGGAAATTGGAGGAAATTAATTTTCTTAACATAAATTAATTGAAGGTAGTAATTTTGACGAGTTTATTGGTCCAATATTAGTTCCTAGCACAAGGAAGAGGAGGCAGATTGGAAAGAAATAAAACTAGGGAAGGCAAGCCATGCATCGACATCTTGCTTGCTTGGATTTATATTATATATATTATATATATATCTTAAAATATCCAAGTTGTAAAAAAAAAGTATTAATTATAAATTTATAATCATAAAATGATATAATAAGGAGGTTAGTTTTAACGACGTCATCCCTTAAACGTAACAATAATATAATATCTTGAACGTAATAATATAATATAAATAATAGAGTTTTAGCTTGTTGACATTCCTTAATCGCATCAGGCTAATAAAGAAGATAATGAGCATCTTATGCTTCATAGAGAATATTAGTAATTCTTATTGATACACAAATCAAACACCTAAATAGAGTTAATTTAGTAAATGTAATCATCATCAAAGATCATGTAATTGTTGCTGCGCCTAGTTATGCCTAACCCTTTCTTCCTTCTCAGCCTCAAAGTTCAATATAAGTAGATAAATAGGATTGTAATTAGTTGGAAACAGAGCACAATTGCAATACAATGCAAAAACATATATATGTATACCTTAGTTACAAGCCTTCCAAATTCATGAGTCCCATGCTCCTCCATGTATTTCTCAGCAGTAGATAAGATGTCATCATCTTGCTTAAAAAATGTTCTTACGGAGAACATACCAAATTGTAATGGTTGCACTTTAGGAAAACTTGTGCTTTTGAATTATTTTTGTCCCTCAAGAAAAGAGTTGGGCTCGACCCAGGACAAATTTTGCCCAAATAAAGTTGGTCCCAAATTTTGCCCAAAGAAACGGGCTTGATTCAAGCCCAAACAGGAAAAAAAAAAGTGTGCAGATATGCGGTATCGATCCCCGTACCTCTCGCATGTTAAGCGATTCGTTCGCTATTTTATGGAGTAAATAAATATGGTATTTTATGGAGTAAATAAATATGGTACCACCAAAAAAAAAAAACTCGTAAAACTTTTATGAATCCACATTAATATCGTGTGAGATGGAAAAATTTGGAGCATAATACATGTGGCGCATGCTATTTCGATTTAGTTAAATTTCTCATGCCATCATGTAAATTATGCGGAATTTTTTTTTTATCTAATATATATATATAAAGTATTTATTAGTAATAATATTGTTAATGTTATAAAAAAAAGAATTAAAAGATAAAATGATGAGATTGGGAGAGGAATGATAAGATACTCATTTTTACAAATATGTTACTGTTAACGTAATGCTTATTTACATCTATCTATTATTGGAAATTGGAGGAAATTAATTTTCTTAGCATCATATCTTTTTCAAATTTTGACCAGGAGCTTCAAGTGTTGTGTTCGAAAAGGATCTACTGCTCTTTCAACTCGTCTATCTTGGTTTACAAGGTGATGATAAAATAAATTTTGCAACTTAATTAGACTGTTCTTTCAACTCGTCTATCTTGGTTTACAAGGTGATAATAAAATAAATTTTGCAACTTAATTAGACTAGGTACGTGGTGTTTCTAGAATGGAGAGTAATTCTTGCTCACATAAAAATTGTCAGCCAATGTTCCCAACCCTTCCATAGTTTTTCTCACTCCTCCAAAAAAGTTGTTTATCTTCATTTTACAGTTTTCTAGTCGGATATAAGATTTACGTAATTTGGATGTAAACTATAATCTCTTGTAATATTCATAGATGAATCAACTTACAAAATAAAATTTAAAAAAATCAATTTTATCAGTTGGGAAGGAATAAGTTTGAGGGAGCAATCGACATGTTGTTTGCATGGATTTATATTATTATATCTTAAAATATCCAAGTTGGTCAAAATAAAAATAAAAATATTAATTATAATCATAAAATTGTATGACAAGCAGAGTGAACGCTTTTGCAATAAAGTTCCTTCGTCGGCTGTCAGAACCATAACGGGCATTTCAAACTTTATAGAGAATAGAGAATATTAGCTAGCATTTCTTAATGATAGACAATAGGTATGTTCACAGTGCTTGAGTTCTTAGACAGTCCTTCCGCAATGACATATAAATGAGTGTAAATGACTAAGTAAATCACTTAAAAACTTAAATATGTCAGAAAAAGGAATGGGGTTTGAGATTTAAGCTTCAATCTGTAATTTCACTGTACTCTGCAGCACAGAATAGAGCTTTCATGAATATGGACGGTACCACAAAAAAAACAATAAAAAAAAACTCGTAAAACTCTCATGAATCCACATTAATCTCTTGTGAGATGGAAAGTTTTGGAGCATAATACATCTGGAGCATGCTATTTCGATTGAGTTAAATTTCTCATGCCATCATGTAAATTATGCTGGATTTGTTTTTTTATTGAATATATATAAAGGGTTTATTGGTGATAGCATGAACGTTAGAACAAAAAAAAATCAAAAGATAAAAAAAAATGAGATTTGGGAAGGATTATAAAATACTGATATTTTACAAATTTGTTACTGTCTAACATAGTGCTTATTTACATCTATTCTATTATAGGAAATTGGAGGAAATTAATTTTTCTTAACATCAATTGCTTTATTCAATTACTACAACAATATATGAATATAATTGAAAATATCACTTTCATTCACTACCCAATGAGCTGATAATTCTGTTCCTTATATGATTTTTTTTCCTAACAATAATTCTATTTAAGTGGCAAACATGGTAGGAAGGTGGCACCAAGAGAGACACAATACCATCTTTGCCTTGATTAATGAAAATAGAGACAAGTTGGCTACTAAGTTGTTTGATGCCAAAGCTACCATTAGCTCTTGGAAGGGAGAAGTTGGCCTTAATATCGAAGACGAGCTACAAGAGAATATTGCAAGAGGTGAATTTTTGCATGTAGTACCTTATCTGTCATAGTATTTCCAGAATTTGGGCACGACAGTGCTGCTATAGATCCTACTACAGAATTTGGACGATGGTTTGATTAGGTAGGACTTTGCCTCTCCATCGTGGCTCTTGGTTGGAACATTCTTTCAATATGCTATAGGTTAGCTCTGTTCTGCCAAACTTGGCTTAAATTTTTTTAAGCTTATCTCTGCCCTTATTTCTTATGTTTTGTTTTGTTTTGTTTTTTTTTTTTTTTTTTTTTGTGCAGATGTCGCAAGGCTCCTACGACTATGATCCAGGTATAGATGCTTGGTTATGCTTGTGGCAGTAGTACAAGGTGTCTAACTACGCTAACTCTCCTTAACATTTAATTATTTGTGTTATTCATTTTTCTCTTATTGTGTGAAAGAGAACACAACCCAAACAGTTTGAAGTTTTCAATTATGGATTCATTACTTAATTAATAATTAATTCATGTTACGCCAAGTGGTATTTTTTATTATAAAATACTGATTTTTACAAATTTGTTGCTATTCAACACAATGCTTATTTACATCTATCTATTATAGGAAATTGGAGGAAATTAATTTTTCTTAACATCAATTGGTTTGTTCAATTACTACAACAATATGAATATAATTAAAACTATAACACTTACAAATGTTATATAATTAGAACAAAAAAACAACAGGAATATAATTATTTTAGTTAGTTAAAGACAAACAAAATAAATACCATGGAGTCGAGACGAGATTGTATAGGTTAACATGAACATCACAACTCAACTATCTTGGTTTACTAGTTACGTACCATTTATAAGCATCATGCTTCTAATTAATCGGCCTAGTTACTCGGTATTTCTTGTCACTCATTTCATCGTTTTGATAAGTTTAGTCCATCCCATATATCCCAAATAAAAATGGTGACCCAACTATTGCATGGTTTGTATCCCTCATCCAAATCTTGATAGTTTTGTGTAAGATTTACATAATTTGAATGTAAATAATAATTCCTTATAAATTATAATATTCATATACATGGATCAATTTAAAAATAAAATAAAGTACATGGATCAATAAGGGAAGCAATCGACATGCTAAGATATCAGATTTGTAAAAAATATTGATTATAATCATAAAATTATATACTAAGAAGGTCAGGCTTTGATACGTGCTAGAAAACTCAAAACGATAATTGTCATTTTATACTTAAGAGTATATTAGCAATTCTTACTGATACACAAATCAAACATCTAAACAGAGTTAATTTAGTACATGTAATCATCATCAAAGATCATGTAATTGTTGCTGCGCCTAACCCTTTCTTCCTTTTCAGCCTGCAAGTTCAATATGAACACATTTAAGTCGATAAATAATGCAATTAGTTGGAAACAGAGCACTTGCAATACAATTCAAAAGCATATATATATGTATACCACTATACCTTAGTTATAAGCCTTCCAAATTGATGAGTGCCATGCTCCTCCATGTATTTCTCAGCAGCAGTTAAGATGTCATCATCTTGCTTGCGGAAAATATTCTTCTTGCGAGGAACATACCAAATTGTACTGGTTGCACTTTGAGGATTCAAGTAAACTGGTCTGATGAAATGGCGGTAAACATATGCTGCACCATTGAAGTGAGGCAAGACCAACCAGCATGTAACTATAAGCTTAGCGTAAGGCCAAATTGGGAACCTGCAACAAAAACATTCAAAGCAACACAAAAATTTACATGAATGATTCTGATCATGTCGAAAACTTTCTTATATTCATGGAGATTTAACCATTTGAGTTCTTAGTAACTTCTTCCACTATGACATATAAATGAGTGTAAATTAATAGCCAAGTAATTCACTTAAAAACTTAAATAAGTCAAAAAAAGGAATGGGTTTCGGATTTAAGCTTCAATCTGCAATTTCAATGTGCTCTGCAGCGCAGAACAGAGCTTCCATGGACTCAAAACAGAGCTTAAGTAAACACTTTGAAACTTTCAAGGAAAAAAGGCAAATCCATGTCACTAAAAATACTGTTTAGCTCACATACCATTCAAGAACTTTGGCAAATGTAAGTTCAAAGAGTGTAATCATGGAGTAGAGAACCCAATATGTCAGCCATTGTTGATCATCGTTGCTAGACCTTGTCTCTATAGCCTTAATCGAAGCATATCTACCCAAAACAAAACCAACCCAAACATCATTTCAAACTTCATAACACAACCATAATGTTAAAAATGGATGAAAAAAATCATACTTACAGAGGGTAAAGAAGAGTGACTAAAGGCCTGCAAAAACCAGGGGGAAAAAAGCAAACACTTAGAGATCAGAAAAGAATACACAAAATGACAGAATCTTTGAAGTGTTTAAAGTAAAGTTAAGATTTGCAAAAAAGATGCATACAAAGCAAGAACGTCAAAGTTCTTAGCAACAACTTGAAGAAAGTTCTGGGAACCCATCAAAAACCCTTTGTTTTTGCTTTCTTTGAGTTTGGTTTTTTCCTTTCAGGTTGTAAAAAGCAGAGAGAAAGAGAAGATAAGAAAGAGTTAAAAGAACCCAAACCAAAAATGTGGAAATGTGAAAGCTTTGAAGATTAAACTTTGAAAGTGAAGAAGGAATACGGAATTGTGGGGTAAAGTAAAGGGCGCCTTTTTCTTCTTCAATGGAGGACAGATTTCCCGGAGAATCTTATGCTTACAACCTGCACGAGAAAAGAGGCACCGAATTATTTTTTGAATATAATCAGGTGTGTGCATCTGTATATAAACGACCAATAAGAACTTGCCACGTAAGAAGTAAATAATCACTTGATGGATCACTTCTGGCCCATGATTTTGTTGGGCCTTTTATTGTTTTGGGTTATGCAAGATTTTGGGCCCTCTATTTAAGTGGGTGGGGCCGTTGGGGCTTCAAGCAAATCTATAATTATTTTTTTTTGAAGAAGCAAAGTCTATATAATTTTTTAATATCTTATCACATAATTATTGCAAAGAAAATAACATATACATAAATTAATACATATACATATGTGTTAGCTCCTTTCCGACATATATATTTTCGTATTTAGAAGTTTTGTAAGATGTGTTTCATTATCATAGGATGGAGGATATATATATATATATATATATATATATATATATATATATGTAAAATCTGGAATTCATTTATATAGAATCAAAGACCGGAATTACAAACGTCTGAAGGCAAAATGCGCCATATAATCGTTGTAAATTAATTAAAATATTTTTGGGCGTATATGTGAAGCAAGTACTTATTATCTACATTGCTGATAATTCTCACATATGCTTTTCGTTTCTCATATAGTGGATCTCAACTTATTTACATGATTTTCGTTTCTCATATATACCTCGACATTAGCTTTGTGCTTAGCGTATATATAAAATGCAAAATAATTTGCCTTGCCTTAAAAAAAAAAATCGGTGCCATATAATAAAAAAACAATAATTATAAAAAACAATAATTATAGGAAGTGAAAGTACTAAAAAATCAGTCAAAAGATTTAACCTTACTAATTTGGTTATTATTTAGCTTGGTTTTTTCGTAATTTCAATATTGGTTTTTTCGTTATTCTCACAAACTTATAAGGGTATTTTTGACTTTTTAATAATTTTATATAATATAACATATTTATAAGTGGTTTGGTTAAACGATCTATTTAACATTATATAATTTTCTCTTTGGTTATCCGATTAAGGTGATTTAAGTGTCTATTAAAAGATTGTTCCATCATCCCCAACTTTCATGAAGGACTCGAAAACTAAATTTAATGTCTCAAGTATCAAAAATGCTTTCGAAAAGTTTGTTGTTTCGGTTTACGGGAATAGACGGTCCACTTAATATGATATAACTTTTGCTCCAGATGTCTAATTGAGATGATTCATGTGTCTCTTAAAAGGTTGTTTCATGATCTACAACTTTCATGAAAGGGTCGAAAACTAAATTTAATGTTCGAGGTATAAAAATTGCTTCCAAAGAATTAGTTGTTTCAGTTAAAGGAAATAGACGATCTACTTTATATTACATAATTTATGCTTATGGTGGAAATTGGACCCATAGAGGTTCTTTTTTCAAACTTCCCAAAATATCCTCGATCTTTAACTCAAATAACAAAAAAATTGACCGAAATACCGCTATCAATTTGTTCTTAGATTAATGAGGCTAATTCTTTTGACCGGTTTTTGGTCGGATCCTTACTTAGTCCAAATCTTTCAAAACACATGACCTAAAGCAATTGGTTATCGTTCTCATTTGGCAAACACATAAGTCACCAATAATATGTTGAAAACTGATTGGGGACTATTACATATCAAATGCAAGAACATGTTCACACAATGAAACGCGCGGACTCTTACCTATTTAAAGAACAGCTTCATTCAAGACCCATGCATATAGAATCTTCTAAAACGAAAGTAAAAGACACAAATGTGCTGATGGCTTGATGGACTCCGAAGGATTTGATCTGATGTGTAAGTCAATATCCTATATGGTGTTTAAACTTATAGAGAATGAAAATAATTGATTACCTTATTATGAGGGTTTTAACTCTTTATATATATACTATATGATATATGATTTGGGTCCATAAGTGGGCCTTTGGATCCAATAGACAATATTGGGTTAGGGATGTAAATGGGTAGTAGATAATAGGGTACCCGGTATTATCTGACCCGATTAAATAGGGTTAGGGTATTATATAATCACGTTAGGGTAGGGTACATGTAGTAGTTTTAATACCCGTGACAGGTTCGGGTAGTGACCTTAGGGTACCCACTACCCGAACCTGATTACTAATTAATTGTTTTATTATTAAATTTATATTTATATATTATATTTTTACTTAAAAATTACTCATAATCAACCTAATTAAAATTTTTTTATGGTTAAAAATATAATTTTTAACTTTGTATTACAATAATACAAGTTAATTTTAAATTACTCATTTAATTTTAATTAATTTATTATTTATTTAATTATAATGCAAAAAAATTCTGATTTTTTATCGGGTTCGGATAGTTAACGGGTAGTTGACATTTTATACGGGTAGGGTACATGTAGTTATTTTGAAAAATAATCGGGTAATAACATTTTGGTACCCTAGAAAATAATAGAATTAGGGTACGAGTACCTCAAAATCCGCGGGTACCCTACCCGTTGACATCCCTATATTGGGCCATTTATAATTAAGTCAATATTTAGCATGCTCAACAAAATGCATTCCTACCAACGTGGGGTTGAATTAAGTGGTAAATGGCTTGTTCCAGCTTAAGCAGGTCTCAGGTTCGAGACCTTACGTACGCAATAGCCCCCGTTGGTAGACTCACCCACCAAACTCAGGTGCGCAACTCGGGTCAAATCCGAATTAATCAGAGTAAAACTCATACAGATGGGAAACAAAAACAAAAACAAAAAAAAAATGCATTGCTTTTGCTTGGGCCTTGAAGTCAAGTACGATCATGTCTCAGCAACAACTTACCATCAAGGACGGAGCTAGGGGGCGGGGGGTGGCGGCGGCCCCCCAAACTTTTTAAATTTTCCCTATACCGATTCATATATATTAAGAGAGATAAGTAAAATTAATTATAGATTAGCCCCCCAAAATTCAAAATAAAAGTTTATACAGGATTTTTTAAAATTATTTTATATATTAAGTGGGATTTGAAAAAAAAAAGCTTTCACCAATAACAAATTTAAATTTTATTACATATATATTTATTTCTAATTTAGCTACATGTAATATCAATATATCCCTCCCAAATTTGACTCTCGAGTAATATTAAAAACAAGTATTTAAATAAACTTTCATTTTTCTCTTTTCGCTCTATTCCATAGAGCGAAAAAGAAGAAAACTCTTAAGGTTGAAACTTTATCAAAATCCAATTTTTTTTTATCTTGCTTTCTTCATCTCTAGGTATTTTTTTAATAATTTAACTCCTTATTACAATTTTCTTTGTAAATTGTAATGACTATGATATTTTAATTTAAAATTAGGGTACTAAATTTTAATTTATGTGAAAATCCAAAGTAATCATGAACCGCGATAGTCTATTTTCTTCTTGTCGCGCCAAAAATCTCTTGCTAGAGTTTTCGCGGAGAATTCTTTATGACAGCATAAGGGCGTGCCAGTCAATTTGCTGAAATTGACAAAGAGGGTGTAAAAACTGGATCTGGAGCGCGGAGCAGCAGATTAAAAGATCAGAGCGATTGTGGGGACTGGATCAAAGTCACACCGGAGCATCTAAATCATTGGATCCACAAACAATTGTTCTTCATAACTGGGTCTTCCTCTAACTGGATCAGATTTGAGAGATCTGTTTTGATTGCAATTGAAATTGAAAAGAAAATAACAAAATGATCTGTTATTTCTGAGAGAGAAACATGTGTACAGTGTTTTTATGTCCGGAGACAAGATTGAAACAAGAGAAAAACACTAAAAGAGTGTTTGATTGTCCTGAGACAAGATCTAAACAAGAAAAATATGAAGAACGAGTAATAACTCGTGATGAACAAAGAGAAAATGGCGCAGAGCCAGAGAGAGAAAATAAACACGGAGCTTGTTTTTTGCGCGGAGCAAGTTTGTAGCTTCAGGAGCTGAATTTTGAGATGAGTGATATCTGTCTGAAACCTGAGAATGGCCTCTCTTTATATAGGGGACGGTTTGGGCTTGAGCATTTAATGGGCTTGCCTTGCTGAGAAAGGCAAAATCCTTCTCCTATGCAGACGACAACTTTTAGGAAGGTGCAGCGAGGCTTCCTTCTCCTTCTAATTGCTTCCAAATGCTGGGGAGAGGATAAGACATGCATTTAGGGCGCCACTCTACTTGGATGGGAGATGGAAATCTGCCTCCTGGGTGGTTGATGATAATTCCTTCCTCTTCCTATCACAGTGCAGCGAGCCTTCGTTGCTTCTTTTGTGCTGAATTTAGCTAATTTTAACTAAGTAGTGGCCAATTGACATCATGAATTGGACTTTGATCATCAAGGCCACGAAATTACTCATACTTAGTCATATTTAGCTCTTCAAATCACGAAAATAAAAATTAATTAAGAAAATGGCTTAAACCGGGGTGAGAAAGCCATATGTCCTTAACTGAAAAGAATGCAAAAGTTGCAAACGAAGTCGGAATAAGCCAAAATTTCACCAGTAGGCTTAGGTTATCTCCATAAGATTATGGAAAAAATTTCAAGTGATTTCGAGCTCTCTACCATGGTGAACTTGGTTTCACTCCCCAAAATGTCCTTAACTGAAAATCGGGCATAAGTTTTTACTCCGATGTCAGAATAAGGTGAAATTTTACCAAGATGATCTACATAGCTCAAGGTTCATCAAGGTATGCCCCTTGGTAGAAATGGCAGCTCTAGCCTCTTCAATTGGTCAATTTTACTATTTTGTCCTTAATTGAACAAAATACAAGTTGCAGTATCGCCTCCCGGGGAGGGGAACAAGGCTAGGCGATTTCTCCACTATGGTTGGTCGACTATATGGAGGAGGTGTGAGGTTGAAAATCTCATGCTTCTCTCACGTGCACAGATGTTTCTCTTGCTGACAAACTTTAGCTCTCTGCCTCCTTCCTGCAGGAAGAGAAAAATATCTCTCTACAGGGCAGAGGGCGGCCTCTCCTCTGTATGGGAGACGACTTGGGCCTTGCTATGTATGTCCATGAGGTATTTTTCATCTCATGGGCAGATGACAAGCAATTTTTCCTCTTTTACTTGTTTGCCTCCCTAGCGGGCAACAATATCAAAGGAAACTGCTTCCGATTGACTTTCTCTACCACTCACCCATTTTTAGGCGGCATATATGGAAATAATAATAATAATTTCTG
>AWUE01018088.1:0-28208 GCA_001974825.2 Corchorus olitorius
TAATAATAATAATTTCGAAATTATTATTATTTATTAATAATTTCGGCCTTAATTAATTAATTACAAAAATTTCCTAATTCAATTAGAATCAGGGTGGTGCAGAAACTAAGTTTCTTCAGGATTTGTAATCAAATCTTGACCACTCATCTTGTTGTAAATCATGTGAAGACCAATTTACCCTCAATTGTAAATTGAGGTATAAACAATGCCCCCCAAGCTTAAGTCCTTGACCTAAATGGAAAGGATTTGAGCTTGTATATAAGGAAATTGGTCTTAGCCGAAATTCCTCCTCTTATTTTCCTTAGCCAACGTCGACCCCTCCTCTTGGTACCATACTTAGCCAAAAAATTCAGCAAGTTTTCAAGCTTCAATGGCTTCCAAGAGTTAAGATCTCAACAACAAAAATCATCAAAGCCGATCCACCTCCATGCCAAACAATTCAAGCCGCAGCTCCCTTTTCTTGGAGGCTTCCAAAATCATTGGCAAGGATCATGTAGATGTGACTTTGATGATAATTATGTGGTGTCATAGCTGCTGGAATTTAGAGGATTAATTTGAATTAAGATCCAAATTAATTTAGTGAAGAAATTGGCAAAAAATCCTAGCAAAAATTATGTAATTTTGGCATAGGATTAAATTTTTGCCATAGATCTTTTAATCAACATGTTGCTACATATAATCATATATTATATGGCATGAAATCATGTTGATTTGAATAATTTAGGGACTAGGGTTCATCGATTAGGGTTAGAAACCTTAATTGCAACAATTTGGCCTAATTTGGCCAAAAATTCTAGTCTAATTTCGGCCTAGATCTTTAATCTTGCCAAAATTGATTAGGATTAGGTGTTTTCCTTCCATAATTAGGTTAGATTTCATAAGCATGAAAACCTAATTTGATTAGGAAAGAAAATCCTAGCAAGCCGCGGCCCCAAATTGCAAAAATTGCAATTTTCGGCGGCATGCAATTAGGTCCCTAGGGTTAGGGTTTTACAATTTTCGGCCTATTTGGTTGATTTAGGCCAAAAATTAATTTTAATTTCTTAAATTATTAACATAATTAATTTTGGCAGCCATAAATTAATATTTTTACCAAAATAAAAATTATGAAATAATTTTAAGGTGGTAAAATATAATTTCACCAACTTGTAGTGCTTGAAATTAACAATTTCTTGCTAATTATATATATATATATATATGCCGCATTTGCTATTGGGGCGGCTTTGTCCACTAAGCTTTGAATGAACTTGGTGAGGACAATGTCCTTAGTTGATCTTCACCATGTTCGGTGCAGTCATCACTTATGGTACATTCAATGGTGACATCATCTTCCTCAATGGTTTTGGTGCCATCTTCACTGCCCCCCAAGTGTTCGTCCTCTTCATGAGGCAGTTGACTTGTGCTATCATCTTCACCACTTCCCATACTCATGTCTTCATCAGTAGTTTCAGTAATATGGGTGGTATCACTAGTAGAAGTGGCCTCATCACTAGATGGACTAGTGGCACCAACATCTACTTTGACTGGAGTGGACTCATAATCACCATCATCCATATCGGAAGTGGTAGAGCCAGCAGTAAAATTCTGGAGTGTGGAGTTCATGTTCATCTTCACTTCATTCCTTGCTTTGGCTCTTTTACGGAGTTCTCGCCTTCTCCAAGTCTTCTTATTTTGCTGAGTAGGATGGCTAAAGATTTTTGGATGTTCAATCCTTCGCCAAACACCACTTTGAACCTTTGAAGTTGACTGGACCGTCTTTGGTTGTGCATGAGAAGTTGGAGTTTGTTTTAATTGCACCCCTCTAGATGAAGATGGAGCAGATGAGTAGGTGGGTGGCGTCACCTTTAGAGTGGATGGCGCCACCTGCTTCTTTGTCCTAGGTGGAGAAAACTCCAACTTTCTTCTAGGAGCCTTGTGTTTCAATGCCACTGACCTTGGAGTTAATGGCTGAGCAAGTTGATAATCCAAGGGTTCTTGCACCATGGCCACACCTTTTGTCTTTCCTTGAGTAGACAAGTGACCATTCTTTCGAAAGTTAGCCATCACCTTGTCAACAACTTCTTCTATAAGAGGTGAGACTTGGGTGGCTACTTGGTGTGGATGGAGTATGACAACTTGATGTGGATGTGACTGAGGTAGTGTGACCAAGGATGGCGGCACTTGCTGCTGTATTTACCCCCAGAGTGTTGTTTCTATTACAGAGATGGCTTCTTGCACTTGCTTGAAGCCATTCTCATTCTTGGTTATTTGTTCCTGGATCATCTTTTGGATTCTAGCTTCCATCTTGTTCATCGCCTCTTCTAAGGCGTTAGCAAGATCATCAGGAGTTATGGTGGAGGTGACGCCTCCTGGGAGGTAGGAGGCATCTCTCTCTTTGTTGCTTTCTGCGCCACTCTCATGTCCATGTAAGGACATGTGGTGCAGAGAATCTTGATTTTCCTTTGCATCCTCGCTGGTTAGCTGTCCATCTTTTGGAAGATTAAATGCAACCATGTGTAAGATAGTTCGGATCTCTTTTTGGTAGTAAGACCAAGTTTTTGACTCTGAACTTCTGCCAGTCTGGATATTCAGGTTCCACTCTTTCAGTATATATCCCTATACCGATAAAATGAGCATTCTTGTACTTCTGAACCAAATCTTTTGCCATAAACTTGTCCTTAGCAGTCTTGAACTCAAAATCAATATTATCGAGTCCATGAGTAAGGGGAATATATTGCTGAGACCCAAGTTGCCTTCGTACCATTAGATGCGAATAACTGGTGGCCCCCGTAAGGCTAATTAAAGGAAGCCATGGTTCTTCATTACTCAAGTACCGTGCTTTTTGTTGTTCCATAAACTTAGCCTTCCAATCCCAACCTGTTGATGGCAAGACTCGGAACAACTCGATCCATTGATTAACTGTCTTTTCTGGAGGCCACTTACTATCCCTATATGCGCGGATCGGCCTTTTGGCGTGATCTTTATGGCAACGCGGATATCCATCCACGGTTCCAAAATGGCTCCGAAACCACAAGCTAAGCAACTGAGCACATCCTCTAAAGCGACCCCTCCATTCTTTCTACAATGATGCAACGAAACCATAGTTTCTGCCACTATGGTCGCCGATGGATCAGCTCCATGAGAAACCTGGTCAAATAAGTCAATAGTCGCCCCATTCACATGCCCCAACTCTATTGGAAACAACACTAATCCATATATGAGTAAAGCAAAAACTGCCAAGCCCTTATCTTCTTGCAAGTTCTTCTTTACAAAGTTTATAAGATAAATTGCTGCAATCCGTTTTCCTCCCATTTGAGCATTCCCCCTAACTTTCTCCACTTTCTCACAAAGAACCTTTGCCAAGTTACTGTCCCAAGTAGAATCCTTTTGTGGCCAATATAACCTCTTATCTGCTTCAGCCTTGGTCTGTAGCATATCTCTGTATTCTTCCACAATTGGTGTCATATCCACCTCATTGAACACGAAACATCTGTAGGACACATCCCAGAAGTAGATTGCTGCCTTCAAGAGACTCTCATCGACCTTTACACTCAATAAGTCCCCAATATGCCCATATAAGTGCTCAAACCTAGCTTTTCGGTCATCAGACATCTGCCCCCATATTTCAATAAGTTTATCCAAATCCTTATTCTGTTGGAGGCCTAAATTAACTGCCTCTGGTAGAACTGGCACAAACCCCTCTTTTAGGCAATTGCCTCTCATCTTCTGTTCTATTGAGAAAAACCACTTGATGTGCTCATATTTCTCCCATGGAAACCGTCCCTCACCAATGGAATCCCCTAGTTCGTCCATAGTCGAATGCTGCCCTTGATCTCAAAAATGCTGCGGAATGGATCCTTACATGCAATGCAGAAATGCAAGAAAATGCCAAGAAAGAGAAAACAAAGCAGAACGAAAGCAGTAGTAACAAAATATGAGGAGAATATAATAAAGAAATTGAAATTACAACAAAATACGAATAGTTGCCCCAGTTACATTATTTAAAAACTAAGAAATGGGCAGAAATTGCCCCAGGGCAGGTAGTCTCCTATTGTGAGTAAAGGGCATACCCACTCTACAGTCCAAAGTTTGAAAAATGGTAAAAGTATAAAGGTAAGAAGTGTCCCTTCTTTGTGTCCTACACACTCATTTCTAGGGTTTGGCTCAATACAGGCTGGCTTTCTCACACTATATGCTGGGTTTTTTTGTCAGACTCTTCTAGAGGTTCCCAAATTGTCCTCACTGTCGCCCACTATAGCCTAGTAAGGCCCCCAATTCTCACCCATTATAGGCTCATTGAAAAGGGTTCAATTTGGGTGGAGGTTTTTCACATAACCCATACGGGGATCTTAATTGATCCCACGAAGGTTAGCTAATTCACCTCCGATCTAAACGGTATAAAATTCAAGCCCCAGGTTCGGGTTGATGCATGCAGTGCAAAAGTGATGTGAGTGTAGAAAGGACAAACAAACCTTTACCAAATACCGACATGCAGAAAATCAAATTATCATAAATAAAAACTAATGCTTAACCAAAACGAAAAACAACAAAATAGTTAGACCATAAATAATAATGAATCATAAATAAGACAAATATTCACAACAACATGGCAAAAAAAAATCAAGCAAAAGAAAAGAAAAAAATGCAACCAATTTATTATTAAGATCCTAAATCTGGTTAAACTAAGTCTGGCCTGACTCTCTAACTAGTCCCCAGTGGAGTCACCAAGCTGTCGTAACGTGCGGGTCCGGGAACCCTATCGCTCCGACTTAAACAACAGGAGTCGCCACTAACCAAAATTCCTAGGTGTGATTAGTCACCTATTGACCATCTAAACCTAATTAGGACCAATGCTTGGCAATGGACCAGACTAAGGCTAAAGGTCCAGTCTTCCAACCTAAGTCTAAGTTCGGGAGTCCATTACGTTCAGGGAAGGATTAGCACCCCTGAGACGCCCGTCAAATGACGGTACCATTAGCCTAACCAGATTCTATGTGGGTCGAAATGAAATTGGTTGATTTTATCCTAATCTTGCTTATTAAGAAAATTATTACAATAAATAAAAAAAGTAAAGTAATAGATAAATAGGAAAATAAGTTAAAAAAAATAATAAAAAAAGATAAATAGATATAGAGATATAGAGATAAATAGATAAATAGATACAGAGAATAATAGATAAATAGGTTGCTAAAAAAAGATAATAATAATACATAAATAGATAATAACTAAATTAATAAATAAAAAGATAAATAGTAAATAAATAGATAATAATTAAATTAATAAATAAATAGATAAATAGTAAATAAATAGATAATAGTTAAAAATAAATAAAAAGATAAATAGTAAATAAATAGATAATAGTTAAAAAAATAATAAATAATAAATAGTGAATAAATAATAAAAAAATCTTTTTGGTCTTTTTTTGTGTATTTTCTCTAATTAATGCATGTATGCAAATGATGAATGCAAAATCAAAATTATTATACCAATTCACGTAGTCTTTGGTTATTGAGAATTCTTTTCGAGATATATGCACGGAACTCCGAAGCATCCCGAAAGAATCCTCTCATCCTCAGAGACATTCAACGAGCCCCGAAAATTCGATCACTCGTGAAAGCCCTTCTTTGGAAGACTATGATTATTGATTATTTTAGTGGCATGACAATTAATAAATAACATATAAATTAAAATGCATAATTAAATATGAATGCATATGACCCTAAAAAAATTAACTAACTAATCCTAAATAAAAACTAATTAAAATTAAATTAACTCTAATTAAAATAGAAATATAATCAATTATTGAGAAATTAAAACTAATGCTAAGTTAATTATGAAATTAGACCATTAATACTAAATAAAATCCAAGATTAAAAGATCAACATAAAATACTACATTGCAAAAAAGAAATAAATAAATAAGGTGCCCAAAAAAAGCATGATTTGCACAAAATCAAGGACCAAAGTGAACAAGGGAACAAATTACAGAATTTATGTGCACTTGATAATACTAAAAGAAGTAGATTGCACGGAATCTGAAATTATATCAAAGATCAAGGACCAAACCGCATGAAATCAAATCTGGCAGATCCTAATTACATATATCAGAAACTAAATTGGCAATCTTATGGACTCAATTGATACAAAAAATTGACGTGATGGCTTAAATGAATCATGACTCAAGTCACATAAAGAATGAGGACCAAATTAAACGAAAATACAAGCTAAAGGTTTGGCAAGTGAAATTTACCAACCAAGAAGTCAACTCCAATTGATTTCCACCCTGATGAACTCCACGTGAAGCCCAAAGTCCACGAACCAGAACAAATCAATTTGCTTTTTCAAGGTTTCCAACAGATGTCGCAAACTCCAATTGAAAGCCGAATTAAATTGCTAAATCATGGATAGAAAAGCCAATAAATACAAGAACAAAAGGGCTCCTCAACGTGAACAAGTTCTTGCTGCAAAGCAAGAAACCCTCTCTGCCTTTCGTGTTTTCTTTTCTTTCTTTTTTTTAAGCTCAAAGCCTTATTTTCTTAGTCTGCCAAATTCCAGAGTATGCTCAATCCTTTTTTTCAAGAAAAAAACGTCTCCCTTGCCTCCGAAACAATTTCGGCTTTCAATATCTCTTTTTTAACCTCTAAAAAAAAACCCTAATCCTAGAATTCCTTACCCTTTTATACTACCCATTGAGTCATTCCCTTTTAGGTTTGGGGTCAATTTACATGAAAAGAGGTAAGCCCACTTACCTAAACCCACAAAATTAAAGTATGTGCCTTATCTTAAACTAAGAATAATGGGCTTGTCCCAAAAAAGAATAAACCCAAATTTTAGTGTCTACACTACCACGTTCTCGATTTTGATTATGCCATACTCGGAGGCAATTCAGGCTTGTATGTGTCAGTGTCTACATTTGGTTGCAAACTTGCACCCTGGTTGGGTCCGAGATCTATGTTCTCGGCGGTGGCAATTACAAGAAGACTGCTCCCATCGTTGTCCACTATTGCGATGTGAGAAATCAACTGCCTACCGGCGGTTACGAATGGAAGTGCGGCTCTGATCTGAATACTTACAAGCATGAGGCTTTGATGTTTTCTCTTGTGGGTAGCATCTTTGTACTTTCTCTTGCTCTTGATCCTTTTGAGGTCCTGAAAGAAGCCGGTAAGAAAGGATCTAAATGGGAATCACTGGAAGTTTGCCATTTTTTAACCAAAATACCAAAGTGCTTGGGTCCTGTATCGATGAAGAATATGGATCCATCATCTCCGAAGTACAAATATTGATCATCTTAAAGGGAAGGTTGCCCTCTTTATAATGTTCATATTTTTCTGTCTAGTTTTATAGAATGGTTTTAGGCTATATATTTGTAATGCACAAATGTTGTATATGTCTTTCATCCTTAGTCATTTTCCTCCATATTCAGTATTCACGGATCTTTTTTTCCATCGGTTTAACTAATATTTCTTTATGCATTTGCATATTTATTTTCTCTGGTTCTGGGCCCGAGCCTCAAACTGTTTCTACCCAGTTCAACATCTCTGCTTCAGCAAGTTCCATTCCTTCCATGCCAGCCATTGTATCTACACAAGTGAGAACCCCTGCTTCTGGATCTGGCCTTGCCTCTGGCCTTGCATCTGCCTCAAACCCTGAACTTGCCAAGAAAAAGTCTAGGCCACTCCCAAAAATTCTGACCATGCCTCCAAGAACTGGTGACTTCAGCATTGTTGATGATGCTGGTAATTTCCATGGACTCAAGCGAGGAAGGAGTAGCCCTGCATCAGTTGCAAAGTTTATGAAGAAAGCACCAACAGTTGCTACAAACAAAGGTGGAGGTGCAAGCCAATCAAGCCAAGCACCAGTTAGGAGAAGCCCAAGAAACCTTAAAAATAAGGAAATGGTACTGAAGGGCAGAGTCAGACAACTACAAACTCCAAGGGAATTAAGGGCAAAAAAAATTTGTTCTAAAGGAGGGGATTTAGGGTTTTTTGTTTAGGAAATTTCATGAAAACTTTAATAATATGTTTGTTGTATTTGTTATATGCTATTTTTTGTGTCAGAAACATATATTAAGTGATTTTGAAACTGTAATTGGTATACTACAGTTCAGATTCATGCTTTGAGTTGATTATTCAACTCTATTTTGTGCTAATTAGTGTATGGAAGAACAAGTGCTTAATGAATGTTTTTATGATTATGATCCAGAATCAGTTCAAAGACTTAATTTAGATTAACATGTAGCATTTTCTCATTCATTAACACAAATAGGTACAACATACTTAAGGTAAGGTATTACATCTACATAAATTGCATGAACCCTTACAAAAATGACAACCACTGAAAACAAAGCAAAAAAAATTTAACCCATTTCCCACTTTTTACTTCATTCATTTTGGTCTTAAGCACCTTAACTTTATTTTTCAACCTTGCATTTTCTTCAATTTTCTTGGCTTCAACAAAATCGACAACATTCTGCTTCAGAATCGATACTTATCGTTTCCAGAATGTAGCCTCTTTGTGCAGCAACTTTTCCCTTCCTTTCAACTCTAACACAATCTCTTTGCCTCTATAACATAGACTCGGGTCATGCCAAAGATAAATTTTGCAAGATTGAGCTGGATCCTGCAAACCCAAATTTCTTGTACTTATCATTTCATAACGAGATTTTGTCAAACAAACAAAAATCAAACTTAAATTTTTACCTTGTAATTAGGGAAACCGTAAAACCTTCTTCCTCTCATTGGTCCAAGAAGTCCATCTAGGCGCCATCATCTTGCAAGAACAAATTATGGGATCACCCTCGTAATCCCATTCAATCAGGTACGATGATGTTATTAAATTAAGTGTAGTTGTCCAAATCCAGAGACCCAGCTCCAAACCCACTTCTAGATCTTGAAGATTAACTTGAACTTGATGACATTTTGCTTCAAAACCAGAAGAGAAAGAAGGAAGAAGTAGGAGAAGAAAGCAAGGAAGAAGAACGGAAAACTCTCTACTAAACGGACCCAAAACCTAATTTTATATGGTAATAAATTTTTTTCCTTATATTTTACTTTATTTATTATATTCTTAATTTATTTTTATTTTTTTCAAAAATATTATTCTTTCGAATTATACACGTGGCATACGACGTGACACCGTTAACGGCGCATGTTACTCGAAAACTGACATCCGTCCAAAATTATCCTAAATAGATCGTATCTAGTAACGTTATATCCTTAATTGACTTTTTTGTAATGTTATATCCTGAATTGCGTTTTCAAGTAAACCTTATATCTTGAATTGATTATTTAGCCCTCGTTGTCCGATCTCATTCATATAGCAAAGGACTTAAATCAGAGAATATTAATTAATTGGAAAATATTGAAACCTAAATTTTTAACTACGATTCTATGCTATAATGTAATTCTTATGTTTTCAACTATGTATATACATCCACGGCTTCAATGATATAGATTGATGATATACATTCAAATTCAATTTTCTATTTGGTCGGCTTGTGATTTAGACAGTTGATACAACTTTCTAGTATATGTTGATCGGGTACACGTTTTCATTAAATCCATAAGATATTTGGAGTTTTGTTATTATGTATATATGGTCAATGCTTCTGGATTAATTAAACTAATTTCAAGCAAGAAATTAATAGGTGGCGTAATCATATATAGTCTACTTAGATAGGATTTGTTAGATTGGGGATGAAGCTTTGTCCCAAAAAAAATATTGGAGATGAAGCTGGAATTGAAACAAAGAAATTCTTGCCACAAGTTATTAACTTCTGTGTCATATATATAAATGTAGCTTACATGTGAGGGATCATGGCATTCTCGGTTTCTTTGCCACCACCATATCAAGAGGTGAATATTTTAATAATTATAAAAACTCTCTGAATTAGAACAATATTACATCTGCCCCCAACCCCAAATTTAGAGTTCAATGTTTATTTTGTAAATGATGACAGTTTAAAAAAAGTGATATTTTTCGGTTTGAATAAGGTTAAGATGTAAATATTAAAAAAAATGATTTTTTGATAGATACTTTATGATTATAATTAGACCATTTTATGATGTAGTGGATCTCACAAAAAGTTAGTTATCAAATGAACGGTAATTAGCTTGTAAAAGTATTTTATAGTTAATATTTTAATGGTAAAAGATAGTTGACGCTAAATATGAAATAGACAAAATAATAATTACTATAGTTATTATCAACATGATTCCTCCTTAAAAAAATTTATTAATTACATGACTGATAGACCGAACTTGTATAATATAGGAGTAATTTCTTATGAATTGAATTGGCTAATTTTTTGAACAAAAAAAAATTGGCTAATTACTTTAACCGGCAGCTATAGATTTGACTTGACTAATGGTTTCTTGTCTACGTACATCTCATAATCTAAAGCTGAATAATCGGCTAGCCGCCGCTGTTATCCGTATGTACGTACCATATGTGTGGTCGTTAATATTAAGCTTTTTACCAAAAATAGTTAAATTTTTATGTTCATGCAACCAACGACAATCGAGTATTATTCAAAATCTGTTTTTCTTTCAACATGAATAAGTTTCTATATGTTTTAGTATTTTTGGATGTAATGTTCATTTTTCCAAAATGAAAATTACTTTTCCATCCTACAAAATTTGCCTTCAAAAAGCTCCTCATATGTAGACCTGTTCAAGGGCCGGGCTACCCGCCCAAGCCCATAAGCCCGCCCGATATTTGGGAGGGTTTGAACAAAAATTTGAAGCCCGTTGGACGAGCTTGGATAAAATTTTAAGACCCGCTTACAAAATGGGTCAGGCTTGGTCTTAACCATAAAAGCCCGGCCCGATCCCAGCCCGGCCCGTATACTTAAATAATTAGAATATTTTATTTGTTTTCAATTAGATTGACTAGTTAAAATATTCATTAGATGTGTAAATTAATTATTTTGATAAAAATATATATGTTAATTAAGTTTTACTATCTTAGATATAATATATATTATTAAATAAATAATAAATATATTTTAAATAATAAGTAAATAATATATATTTAATTACTAAACGGGTGGGCTTGGATGGGCCTTGGACAAAGTTTTTTTTAATTGGGCGGGCTTGGGCATAAGTTTAGGCCCGTTTAATCGGGCCGGGCGGGGCTTGGACAAGCCATATAGGTATAAATCAAAGATTGGGCCTGGCCCGAATCCGGCCCGGCCCAACCCATGAACACCTCTACTCATATGTCGTGTCAAAGAAATCATATAATCTATTTGCACCGTTTTGCATTTTGTTCCCTTTGTTTGGGTGGTTGGGTGCTTATAAGCAGCTTATTTAAGTTTTGCTTCCTTAGGTGCAAATAGTTTCTGCGATCGGTTGGTTGAAGTGTCAACAGAAAATTGTGGAAAAGCTATTTTTTTTTCACTGGAGGCCGGTTCCCTACAGTAGCTTTAAGCAGCTTCTACTTATAAACTAAGTTGAAACAAAGGAACCTATATATAATATGATCTACCTACACCAACGAATTTATGTAAAAGTCAATAACTTAACTCTCAAGTTTAGTTCATAGTTCCTTCTTTGAGGGAAATTTCTAGAGTTGAGGCTCACCTCATATTTGTTGATGAGGAAAATCCAACTCAAACAAGGGATGGGTGATGAACGGTTTAGATGAATCATAGATCATTATTAAGTATGGGTGATCATTCAAAATCCATATTGATTGTTATTTAATTAATCATCTTAATTAATTTGGTAACAAATTAATCTAGATTCTTCATTTTTCTCTCCAATCATAAGCAGTGAAAATAATTAATTGACTCTCTATTTTTCTCTTGTCATTTCTACTTTTTTAAATATAAAGGTCCTTTATATAGTTGATAAACCGATGTGTTTTTTCATAAAAACAATAATAAATACATATCTTTTCAGAAAAGAACTCTTAATTCATGAATAATTACAATATTCATATCTTGATTCATAAATAAACAATATTTTTTAATGACTTTTCATCAACTAAATTGTATTAGTAAATAATCATATATATTTAATTACCAACATTTCAAACTATCAACACGCATACTTCAAAATTCTAAAACTTTCATTCTTTCCTAACTTATCCATCTCTCGATTACCTTCCTTCACTTTCATGCGCCAAAAAGCTCCACTTCGATAATATAAAATACTGGGATGACAATCGTACATCCCATTCTTAACAAAAACTAATAATTAAAATGTTGAAACTCAGGTCAAATATAAGATAGAATATACATCAAATTATACATTCTTATTACACAACACAGAAAAATCTTCACATTGAAATATAGGTACAAATTATTAAACACTATTCTTAATTTTATTAAAAGCAAATAATATGGTCATAATCTTAAGCAAGTAATAACAAATAAAGTAATAAACAGCAAGAAACAGTCGTACGATCTCTTGCTAAACAAATTAAAATTTCAGAAGATAATTCCCAGGCATGCTATTATCTTCTCATTAGAACTTAGGATATGGCAATGGTGGAACGCTCTGTTCATTTTTGAAGAAATTCTCAGGGTCAATAATGGATTTCGCGTGCGCCAACCTCAAGAAATTGTTCTTGAAATACTTAGCTCCATAAACTGTTGCAAGTGCAAAATCAGTGTTGTTGCTTTGGTTACTGCCAACGTCAAGATCTCTGTAATTGATAAATGCCTCCCTTGGGTTACTCGAGGCGTAAGGAGCCATTGCAGTGTACAATCTTCTCGACATTTCGATGTATCTCTCGGCGGCGCTAATACCGCCGTCGGCCTCCGACCATAGCACTGTATATTGCACTTTGAAAAGGTTTCCGGCCCTATGTCCAAACGCGGTGGCTGACTCTGGAATCTCTTCCATTCTTCCTCCATAAGGATTCAGTTGGACGAAAATGCCCCCAATGTCCATCAAAACTTCCCACAAGGTCTCCAACCCTTCCTTCGGAATCACGTTTTTGAAGTAATCGGACTTCGTCTTGTAAAAGACTTTATCCGTTTGAACTCTGTCGAGCAAGACTGTGAGGTTAGTGACGGGAAAGTGACCGGCCCAATAGAGGGTTGATTGGACCCAACTCATTTCAGTACAGTCACTTCGCTGCAATCCCAATTCAGGGAAGTTAGCGTTCATCAATTCCAAGAGGCTATCAGTTTGTCCAAGAAAATGAGCGACGAAAGAAACTCGAATTGTTTTGTTTCCGTCACTAGTTGTTATTGGCTCAGGCTGAAGCCTGAGGAAGAAAGCTTTCGGAAGTTTAGGAGCAATTTCTTGGTAACGAAGTGCAAGATCTGTCGCACCTTGTTCCAAAGTCCTTTGCACGTTGAAAACAGTGACGGTTTCCGGGACGGAAACCAGCTTAATTTTCCAAGACAAGATGACTCCGAAGCTTGTAGTTCCACCTCCTCGGATTGCCCAAAACACTTCTTCGCCCATTGATTTCCTGTCATGGATTTTCCCATTGGAATCAATCAATTCTGCATCAATGACATTATCAATTGAGAGGCCATATTTCCTCATCAAGGGGCCGTAGCCACCTCCACTGAAGTGTCCACCAATGCCAAGAGTCGTACAAACACCCGACGGGAAGCCATGAACGTTGCTTTTCTCGGCAATACGATAATATAGTTCCCCTGTCGTCGCCCCTGCTTGAACCCAAGCAGTCTCGGTTGCCATGTCAATCTCTATAGATTTAAGATTGAACATGTCAAGAATCACAAACGAGACGTTTGATGTATACGAGAGGCCTTCATAATCATGGCCGCCACTTCGAATTCTCACTTGGAAGCCATGGGCCTTGGCGCAAATCACAGTGGCTTGAGCATGAGATTCATGCAGGGCTGTAATAATGGCAACTGGTTTTGAGGTTGCCGAAGCTATGATTCTAAGGTTATTTGCTCGTAACTCGTAAAGAGATTGAAACGAGGCATCGTTAGGAGTGAATATGGCTTCGGCAATTGGGTTTGAAGGGTTGGAATGTTTGGGAAGACATTGTAGGAAATTGTCAAGAGCTGAATCAGATTTCACCAATGAAATTGAAAGCAAAAGGATTGAAACAATGGGTAGTAAAGAGCTTGAAGCCTTCATTTTTCGCAATGAACTCTTGAGATATTTTTAATTGATGTGTGTGTGCATTGAATCAATCGGTTTTATGGCCTATATATAGACAATGTGGGGGGGCAATTAAAGGGTTTTTTGGGATGCAACTGGCCCAAGTCTGAAAGCTTTAGATAGGTTATTGAGAATATTTCAAAAAGAAGAGAATTCATAATTTTCTCGTCATATATAGTATATTGTTGTTCAAAATTGAATACATTAATTATTAGACTTTTACCGAAATTATTTTGTTTGACTACTATAAAAACAGATATATACACGTTGATTAATTTGCTAGTTGGTTTATTTCCTTGGATGGATCAGTGGATGGTAATGAATTTACTTCATATTCGTAGTAATTCGGTAAGCTTTGGCTTTCTTATAAAAGGAAAAAAAAAAAACGTCATTTTAAGCTGTGGAAATGTGGGGCAGCGGATAAGCAAACATTGACTGACGTTAAAATTAGTATTCATTATTCACAAAAAAAAAATAGTGTCATTAATATTATCAGTTATGTATGATTAATTAAAAAAATTAAGACGTTAATTATTAATGCACTTGATTCTTGAGCATTTGTTTCAATTAGTAAGATACATACTTCCGTAGGTTCAATTTATAGGAAATTCTGAGTAGCAAAAAATTTATAGGAAATTCCATATACTTTTATGAACGGAAAATTTTTCATTCCAAAATCAATGTCAAATGCAATTTGGTACGGATTATAAGTATTTTTTCATGCCAAATATCCGTGTCTAATAGTTAGCTTTATGTAACATGCATTTTTAATAGGTACTAGTCTTCACTTCCATGTGCTTTGCACGTGACTCGTCGTGTTTAAATAAAAAAATAATTAAAATAATAATTAAAATTAATTATAAGTAAATTTCTCAAAATCTAATTCAAACTCGATAAAACGCATAACCCGGCCAACTTGATTTGACCAAAGAAAGTAAACAACCCGAGTTATTTGTCCTATCTAGACCTGACAAACCTGTAATCCTAATGACCCGAGAAGTTAACCGGATGACCCATGAATATTATAAACTAAAATTATGTTTTATTTAATAAAATCCATATTATTATAATTTAATAATTCTAAATTATCATTTATTAAATATAATTTATATTATTGATATAATTTTACCTATTATGATTAAATTAAATTTGCTAAACTTCACTATATGAACAATTATTATACATGAATAAATACTAAATTAGTTATATGAATAATTTATGATAAATTTATAATTAGTAATTTGATTTTTTAGATAATGAATAAATATTAATAATTAATTAGTAATTTCTTGATAATTTTTTCTATTAGGAAAAAACATAAATTTTTCTTAAAAAAATATAAATTTAGATATTATATAACCAATATATATTTGAACACATATCCCACTTCGTAATTAATTATGAATTTTATATTCAAAATTATTATTATATAAAGGGATATATGTCAACTCTTTAACCCCGTATATGCAGTTTACTAACACTTCACCAATAGTGGATTGTAAAATAACTTTAATAATAAAAATATTAAATAAATTTAAGAATTAAACATTAAAAAATTCAAGACTGACCCAATTGATCCGAGTCCTAGATCCGGAAAACCCAAAATCCGAATGACCCAGAACCTGAGTGACCAGAGGTCAAAACCCGAATCCGCCTGACCCTAAACCCAGCAGACCCGAGACTCAAATGACTTGAACCCAGATGAGCGGAACCCGAATGACCCAAGAAAATTATCTGACTCCGAACCAAAACCCGTCCACCCCACTTGATTGACTCTTTTTTTTTTCTGCGTCAACTCCTCTAACTTTATAATTTAAAGGAAATAATTGTATGTTACTCTTCTTTTTATTTTTAAAAACTTTAAATTCTTGTTATACATTCCAATACATTAAATTACCAATACACACTTCAAAAATAGAAAAAGGTCAAATCACAATAATTAAATTTTAAATAAATTTTTTAACTTAATTAGTTTTTTTAAATATGAATAATTATGCAACTTATTTTAACTTTTAAACTTGATAATAATACTTTTATTAGTTTATATTATAATTGAAATGCGTCCAAACCTATCAAAAAGTCTCCAATTTTTTTAAAATTAAAATGGTAAAAATAAAATATTTATAAAACTATTGAATATAATTAAATAAAAATATAGTTTTTAGTAGAATAACTGTAAAAGTTTATTTCTAAAAAAAATTTGTGAAATTTAAACAATTTCATTTATGAAATATTTTTAAAAATTTTAATATATCTAAATTTTTTTAATTAAATTAGTAAAATGGTAAAAATAAAATAGGTATAAAGATTAGATTTAATTAAATAAAAATAGAGCTTTTAGTTGAGTAAAACTATAAAAGTATATTTAAAAAATTCTAACATATATAAGTTTTTTAATTAAAATAGTAAAATGGTAAAAATTAAATAGTTATAAGGATATTAGATTTAATTAAATAAAAATAGAGTTTTTAGTTAAGTAAAACTATAAAAGTTTAAACGATGGCATTTAAGAAATATATTCGAAAAATAAGGGTATAATGGATGATTCAAAAGTTTTACAAGAGTATGTACTTTTTAATATAGTATAGATATATAGTGTAACAAATCAAGTAGTCGCCCACACGTCCTGACAATCACCTTGGTCTAATGGAATAATGCCAATTAACTCGAGTGATTAGATGCAATGGCATCCAAAAACATAAATTTCAATTTAGGGCCTGAATTTTGTATGATAAGCTCAAAGTAAGGACCCCAAAACATGATTTTAACAAATTAGAAGACATATATACTAGATAATTTTTTGCAAATTAGGTTCTCCTTCGATGAAAATCAATGTTGACATGCCTACACATTCATTTTGATTGAAAAAAAAATAATGTTATCATATATTAATTAAAAATCAAACAATATTAATCCAAATAAATTCAATAAAACAGTATGATATAAAAAAATTTCACGCTTTTTAATTTATATATATCTCACACACTAATATTAAGTATTAAGATAACATCTTGTACAATTTGTCATATATAATTTACTAAATATACGTATTCTAATTTGTTGAAATTGTGTTTTTGGATCCTTTTGAAAAGTTGAAGACCTTATTTGAGACCTTAGCCCCTTACTATATATATATATATATATATATATATGACTTAAAAGATTAAAAATAAAAGTTACTACATCCATCTATTCCAATTATCTGTCACTTTAGCCAACTTCACACAGATTAAAGAAAACAAAATAAGAAAATGGCTATACTACTCTCTAGTTGTTGAAAGAACATAGAAACCAAGAAAGAACATAGAAACTTGTTAGAAATATTTATTAACAGTAGCTAGTAGTTGAGGCAGTGTACTATTGAAAGAGAGTAATTAATATCTAAACTGATAAATAAGTGGAATGGAAGGAGTATAATTTTACAAGTTCGATGCAAATTATATGGTGACATGTTGCGTAATCTAAGACAATCTATTCGAGTTAACAAGCAAAACCATAAAAATGTTACTATAGAGTTTATCCTCTGCTCCTATTTTTGTGCCCCATTCTATGCCTCATATATATATAATTATGTCACATGTCCCTTGTATTATTGTTTTGTTTATTTTTAAGTTTTAACAAATAATATTAATAAAAGAAAATAAAATGAAAATCTCATCTAAACATAAGGTTTAGATTCGAATTAAAAATAAATATTTATGTACCCTAAAAAAATGTAAATTTTTTTGGGTACAAAAGACGCCGACAAAGTCATCTAAGGTCGACGGATAGCAAAGCCATTTGCATCCTGAGCAAGTAAATCAAGCAGCCCCTGAGGAGGATCAAGTAGCATCTCCGTACCAAATGGAATATCTTGTCCAAAGTTTGCCAAGAAGTCCGCACAACGGTTCCCTTCTCTGTATACGTGAACAATCTCCTTAATCCAGTCACCTTTTACCAGCTCTAAGGCCTCATGCACCAACACTGAGTGTAAATGAGTAGGATTAATACCCTGTTTTAGAAAATGCACCACCACACTCGCATCCAATTGGACAACCACATTAGTCAAATTTAAGGACTTTGCTAAACGCAAGCCCTCTCTAATACCCCAAAGTTCTGCAGAGAGACTATCAGTGATTCCAATATTCATAGTAAAACCTCTAATCCAAACTCCATTTTCATCACGAATCAAACCTCCAGCATAAGCCAAGCCCGTATCATACTTCACTGCACCATCAGTATTTAGAACATAACCACCTAAGGGAGGCTTTAACCATTGCACCCATTGCACTACTTTGGGAACCTGATTAGCATGTTTCGCATA
Source organism: Corchorus olitorius (assembly GCA_001974825.2). Classification (NCBI taxonomy): domain Eukaryota; kingdom Viridiplantae; phylum Streptophyta; class Magnoliopsida; order Malvales; family Malvaceae; genus Corchorus; species Corchorus olitorius. The sequence goes on from AWUE01018088.1 coordinate 18,378, forward strand.
GGCCTTCTCAATCTCCATGCTAACCTTGTAAGCACGCTGCCAAACACTCCCTGCAGGAACATCAGTAGCTCGAAATACCAGGGTATTCCGCCTTCTCCAAATATTCCACAAAATTGAAACAAAAATAATGGCCCAAGGAACACCACTGGAATGCATCTCCTTTGAATTACAATTTCCTTTAATCCAATCCGTCAAATTGGCATAATAAAACCCCGTTAAAGGACCCCTAAGAGCAAAACCGCAGTTCCAAACTTCCTTGGCAAAGATACAGTCACGGAACAAATGTAAAGACGACTCCACCTCCATCAAACAATTCGGGCAAAACAAGCTAACACCAGGTTGTCGGCGAGCCTTATTCACGTTAACATTCAACTTATCATGGTAAAGAAGCCATAAGAAAAACCTCATGCATTCCGTACCTTTGATACGCCATAGCCATTGAATATCCAGGAGGTTCTGTGCTCGGATGTGTTCATCTTGGATGATATTGAAAGCAGACTTTGCAGAAAAAATCCCCGAATTTCCCCACTCCAAACAAGCTGATCCACTCTATACACAACTAAGGGAATCAGAATAGCTAAAATCTGTTGAATGCAGGCATGGGGAAGCACATGTTGAATCATAGAAACCTCCCACTCACGATCCGAAGAGATGAGCTTATCCACAGTCCAATCCTTCATGTCTTCAAAATTCCCAATAGCCGACACCTCCAGCGGACCATCACCAACCCACCAATCTGTCCAAATATTAACTTTTGAGCCAGATCCTATAAGCCATCTTCTTCCCTTCAACAGCAAAGGACGGCATTTCAGTATTCCACGCCAAGTGGAAGAACCAATCTGTCGAGTGACTTCATGGAGAGAAGTATTGGACAAATATTTATTCCTAAGCACGTTACAGGCCAAGGAATTTGTATTAATGTCAAGAGCCCAACCTATTTTAGCAAGTAATGCTAAATTTGCTTCCCGTGCTTGACGTATACCCAAGCCACCAAAACGTCTAGGCAAACTAATTTTCTCCCAGTGCACAAGATGATTAAAAGCATAAGTCTCCGAACCACCCCACAGAAAGTTTCTAGCCAATCTATCCAGCTGAGTACAAGTCGATGCTGGCAAGAAGGCTGTTTGCATAGTATAGACCGGAATTGCAGAGAGAACCGACTGGACAAGGGTACGTCGACCAGCTCTAGACAAAACATTTTTCTTCCAACTACATAACCTGCTTCTCACTTTGTCGACAAGCCTTGCATACAACTCTTTCGAAGCTCGCTTATGAACAATCGGAACTCCCAAATAGATCCCAAGGTCATCTGTTAAATGTATTCCACAAGCAGAGCTCAACACCATCATCGTTTGCCGAGGCACATTTGGAGAAATAAACAATTTCGACTTAGCCAAATTCATAGTCAACCCCGAGGCATGTGCAAAGCTCGTTAAAACCTCCATTATCATATCAAGCTGGGCTTGAGACGACTGAGCAAACAACATAAGATCATCAGCGAAAAAAATATGAGAAATAGCAGGGCCATTACGAGATACCTTGACAGGTTTCCATAGCTTCCGATGAACACGTGCCTGTATCATATGGGATAGTTTTTCCATGCAAAGGATAAATAAATATGGGGACAAAGGATCACCTTGTCGAAGACCACGCTCCGCTGCAAAATATTCTTGGGCCTCACCATTCCAAATAACAGAAAGTTGATTTGAGGAGACACAGAACATGATTAAATTAATCAATTGAATAGGAAAATTAAAATCAACCAGAACTTCCCGCAAGAAAGTCCAACTAACACAAATATGGGACATGCGATTCTTATTCGATTTTTAATTACGTTGATAAAAAGCAAAATCAATCACGAAATCGATCGTTGAGCTTTTTTTTTGGCCACAAGATCGTTGAGCTTAGAGTAACTACTAACATGCATGCTAGCTAGCAAGTCATGTAATTGCTTACTTGCTTAATTACTGCTTAATAAAGATAAATAAATAAATAAATTATTTAAAAGTAGATTCTAAAACCCAAAAGAAGCAATTATTTTATTTGGATTCTAGAACCCAAAAGAAGCAATTATTTTATTTGGTGTAAACATTCCTTGATTTTAAACAAGTAATCCCGATCATCCCGGCTTTACCAAAGAAAATGTCTACATCAACCAGATTTTGTAAAGACTTCTATTCAAGCACGCAATGCTTTTTATTCTTTTTCCTATTTTGTTACTTTTCTTTTGTTGTTTCTAAGCACGCAATACTATTAAATACTAGTCTCCTAAAGTTTAAGTTTGTCGTCGAGATAATTATATATAAGTTAATCGGCTCATATTGGCGCGTTGAGTATCTTGATTTGTGGCTAATAAATCATTTTATATATAGATTTTTTTTTTCTCGGTTCTTATGATATATGTGAGTAGATGATTAGCAAATTCGATATTTGGAGCAGGTCTTATAATTGAAGAATTAATCTGGCAAAATAAAATAGTTACTGTTGTAGAAAATAAAAGTTTTTGCAGTTGGTGTCATACTATTTCCCCTTTTCTAGAGTTGTTATCGTTTAATTTATCGAATAAAGATAGAATGATATATTGCGATATAAGAAAAAACCATCATTTCATGAATTTATAAGACTATAATCAATTCTTTTTTTTTTGAAAAATAAGACTATAATCATTCTATTTGAACATAAAATATATAATAATGCATTTTTTTTAAAAAAAATCAATATAGCATTCATGGGATAAATTTACTTTTAAAATCACAATTAATTGCGTTCACATTCACCTTTGGTAAAAGATCAAAAAGTAGAGTTATCCATCTCAACATTAACCAAAGTTTAGGGCCTTAAAGTAATTTGATAGGTGGAAAATAACTAAAATGTTTAATAATCTAGTCCCTTATTAACCCAAACGTGGGATTAAATAGTAAATTCATAAGTCTTGAGGAAAAAGGAATGGTAAGAAACTAATTGAGAGTTTAAAGTAATTTGGTCAATGGAAAAAGACTTAAAACTAAAATATTTAATAATCTAGCCCCTCACTAACCCAAACATGGGATTAAATAGTAAATTCATTGAAACAATAATGTTAATATTAATAGTACTTTTTGGTAATTAACCAAGTGAGAAAAGACAGAAAAGGATAAAAAAAGTTTAAACCAAGACTCCTCATCGATTCTCAAAAGGGGCGTTTAGTAATTTCATTGGGTGTTTCAAATAATATGTAGTATATATATATTGGCAAATTATACAATACACCGGCGGTGAAGTTTAGCAGACTACACAAGCGGGTCCTAAAGAGTGACATGTGTCCTCTAGGGATTAGATTGAAATATTTACAAGTTAATTAATTCAAAAAATGGACACGTATCAACTCCACAACCCGCTTGTGGAGTCCAAAATTTACACTGCTGCTGTATCAAATAATTACCCTTATATATTTTATGTTTAATGCTTCTGTTTCCTTTTTGGATGCAAATTTATAACACAAAGCATGCAAAGGGAATTCAGATTTTGGATCTTTTTTCTATTTATATATCTTACACTTCAACAAGAAAAAGTTATTGTTTGATACACTGTCAAGTTTTTGAACTCCACAAGCGGGTTAAAATGCTGACAATCCATTTGATCATAATTAATTAAAATTTTAATATTCAAATTTATTGTGTACAATCGAATTTGGTTCCTCTCCAACCCATAAAATAGACTGGATGGTCCAGTCCATACCAGATGGATGATATATGTATAATTAAAAAATCTAAAGAATGAAATTACTCTATTCATATATAATGAGTTGTACAGGATAATTTCCTTTTCTCCCCCAATTTTTCTACGATTCTTGTCTTCCTCTAACAATGTTCTTTCGCATTAGTATGTTCTCCCCATCAATAGCCAATAATTGAACTTGTTAATGGTGAAAATTAAGAGTGATAATCGTCTGATAAAAAAACTTAGCATGTATCGCTTTATTCAAAAATCATATACCCAAATCCAGTAATACTCCTAAATCTCTAGATCTGTTCAAGGGTCGGGCTACCCGCCTAGACCTGAAGGCCCACCCGCAGAATGAGAGGGTTTTGACTTAAATATTGGGCCCAAAAAAATGGGCCTTGGACAAAAAAATAAAGTCCGATTAAAAAATGGGCCGAGCCTTGATTTTGATGTTTGAGACCCGAACCCGGCCCGGCCCGTATTTATATATAAATAATATAATATAATTAAATAATTATGTATATAAATGATAAAGTTGAATAATTTATATGTATACCTTAATTAAAACTTGTAAGACATTATTATATATTTAATCTTTTTATTAAAATTTATTTTGATTTAATTTGTTATTGGATTATATAAATTTTAATGTTTAAATTTTATTTTTCATTAAAAATTTTAATTATGATTTTTCAAAAAAAATATGGACATGCTTGTGCAGGCCTTGGACATGTGTTTAAAAATATAGGCGGGACTGGGACAAAAGTTGAGGCTCGATCTTTGGGTCGGGCCGGACTTTAACAAGCATACATTTTACAAATATTAAGCAAAATCCCGGCCCGGTTCATGAACACCTCTATAAATCTCTAAATCCCATAAAAAAAATCCAAATAATATGAAGTTAATAAAACAGCGTAGGAATTTTCTTCCAAGTAAAAGCATAGGCGGAGTGAGTCTCTTCTTCAAACACCAATAAATTTGCAGTTTTGCAAGATTACTGCGGTGGAATAGTAATCCTCTCTAATTAAAGAAGGAAATGGGCTCTATAAGAAGAATCTTTCCATAAAAAGGTCGAGAAACCAGAAAAAAAGGAGGGCTGTCATTATTTTGCTCAAGAGCAGGAAATTAAATGATGAAGAAAGAAAAACAAAAAAGATGAAGTCGATTTTGACAGTGGAGTGAATACGATCTTATATCTCTTGTTTTAAACAAATAATTTCTTTTTTTTTTTCACCAAATAATTTTTCAGTTGCAACATAATTGGAAGAAAGATAATATTCCAGTATACAGACCCATATATTTCGATTGGATTATCCCTACCGTTTATTTATAATATAAGTGTCATCCGACTTTCCAATCCATTTTATAGGTACCGGAGAGGAGTCAGATCCTATACAGTCTGTTAAAATGATTTTCCCTACAAGAAATGGTTGTTAAATAAATGCATGACCGGCGTGTCTTTTGGTTCCTTGAAAAACATGCTCATGGTTCTATACGGTTTGCTTCAAATTCGGGATTTCTCAATGATATAAGCAAGAATTGATATCCTTATACTTAAGAGTTATATTTTCCTTGAATTTATATTTGCATTCCATTGCGTTGTATAAATTTGTTTTTTTATGGGTTGCATATATATCTTATATTATACTAATCATCACTTCGATTAATATGATCTTTTGCCCTTTTACCTAAAAAAAAGCATGCATGACGTGTTAATACTTAATACCAACAATTTTTTTTTTAGAGGCGAAAAGGATGATTGTATTTAAATTGAAAGAAGCAAGAGGCTTTAATCAATAAGATATAAAAATTAATATGAAAATTTCAATAAAAAGCTCACATTGATTGAGAGCAATCAGGTAATCACGTCGGATTTTGTCAAAATAGAGCTAGAGAGTTTGAACAAGGAGATAAATTATTATTATCATTGACAAAATAGGATAAGGATTTGAAAAATGAAAATTTTTGTATAAATATTCTATACGTCACACCTTTGGTACATTATATAAAACTTTTAGAATTGGTTTACTTAGTCTTATACGTTAATCAATGATATGTATCATATCATATTTCCTAAAAATTAAATGATATATATCTATATCTATATACTATATAAGTCTAAACTTCAAAAACCTTGACCTGAAATATCTAAATTATCCTTTTTAATTTAAAATATTAAATTAAATTTTTAAGATTCAATATGTAATTTCATTTATCAATTAAATTAAATATATTATTATATTAAAATTTATAATTTCTTTTACCGGACAGTTAGCCTTCCACTAAGGGTGAATTACTTAGTTTTAATACTTCATCCGTAAAAAACTCCCTTATTTCAATTAATTCCTATGTAATATATATAATAACTAAAATACGTACATTAATTAAATGTAATAATAATACTATAACTGAAATACTTACATTAATTAAATTCTTAAGTATTTTTTTTAATTCAAATTCTTAGGTATTTGTGCAAACGTATTGACTAAAAAGAAATATTGTTTCCTTAATAATAAATAAATTGGATCTTTAATATCTTTTATAATTTTGAAATCTTTTTTGACATTGATCTAATTTAATTTAATAAATCAACCACCAATTTCAACTAATTTTTTTTGGTATAGTTCTATATATAGTAATAATGTGTTGTATCTTATTCACTACAACTTTGTTAGTAATCTTAGACTTAAAAAATTAATAACATTCACCATTGATAAAGTTATTAAGCATGTAAGATTGCTACATTTCTTGATATAATACTATAGTTTAGCTTTCTAATTAGTAAGCATAAATGAGAAATTTGATAACCAAAATTACTAGAATGTAAGGTTATTAAATTAGTTGAAAGTAGTATTATGCCTTTTTAATGATCATTATAGTTTTTTTTGGTAACCTTAAATAAGATCATTACCTTTTTGCTATGTTATTTTAGATCACATTGATCATTCATTAATTTGGTAGAGTTATAGCGAGATATTAATTTTAATTTTACTTCAACTTGCCAAAGATACGCATATATAGCATATAAATTATTTCTCTATCACCAAAAAAAAGGAAGGACATATGAATTAGTAACTAGGAACCAATTTTGTACACCTAATTTTATACTTCCTCATGTTGCATTAAGTTTAGTTATAAGTTATAACCTTATATGAAAATTTGACCTACAGGTCCAGGTATGTTTGGTTGAATTGTGAGATTTTGGAGAAATATGATAATCAAAATTACAAAAAATGTAATAAGAAATATGATAACCAAAAATACAAAAATGTAAGGTTATTGAATTAGTGGATAGTACCATACCTCTTTTGTGATCATTATAGGTTTTTCAGTAACTTTTGAGAAAAAAATGGTAAATAATCACCGTTGATGAAAGTTTACTGAAGTCATTAAAAAAAGTAAGGATTGGTAAATACAATTTTAAAAACTTTTATAGCATTTTTAGTAAATTTAAGTAATAAAATTTGTAACTTTTATTGATGATAAAAGGTTACTAAAATTAATAAGAATGTAAGGTTCTTTCAATCTAGATAGTACTATTTTTCCATAACCTTTTAAGTAATTAATCTTAGATAAGAAAATCGGTACTGTATCTTTATAGTGTAAGGTCATTGAATTAGTTGATATATAGTGCAATACATTTTTTTATGATTATTATAGCTTTTCCGGTAACTTTTGAGGAAAAAAATGGTAAATCTTCACTATTGATGAAAGTTTACTAATGTTATTAAGAATGTAAGGATTGGTAAATACAATTTAAAAAACTTTTATAGCTTTTTTAGTAGATTACTCAAGTAATTAAATTGGTAACTTTCATTATTAATCATAAAAAGTTACTAAAATTAATAAGGATGTAAGATTACTTGAATCTAGATAGTACTATAATGTTTTTCGGCAAAAAAAAAAAATTAAGAATGTAAGGATTGGTAAATACAATTTTAATAACTTTTTTAGCTTTTATAGTAGATTACTTAAGTAATTAAATTGGCAACTTTCATTATTGATCATACAAAGTTACTAAAATTAATAAGGATGTAAGATTATTTGAATCTAGATAGTACTATAATGTTTTCATAACTTTTATAACCTTTTAATTAAGTAATCTTAGATAAGAAAATCAACGACCAATATTACTAATAATGTAAGGTTACTGAAAATAGTAGACTGTAAAATATCTTTTTGAAATTTGGATAACCATTACAACTTTTTTAGTAATTTTAGGTGAGAGAATTGATAACTATCTGATTACTTAAGTTACTAAGGATTTAAGGTTACTTAATTTTTATTGATATCATCGTAGCCTTTTTAATAACCTCTAAAGTTTTTTTTTGGGTTAATTACTTATGTAAGAAAATCAGTATTAATTACTTACTAAAGATGTAAGATATCAATTAAGAATATAATTAAAGTTGTTAAATTTGTTCATAGCATCATGCCTCGGTCCTAAAACGTCTTTTTTAGACATCTAATAAAAAACTATGTCACTCGATAAGTCACTTGATATTTGATTAATAATACTATCTATGTAACATCACTGGATTAATTCTAACTAAATTTATCTAATGAAACATAAAAGTAATAATAAAATGCAATAGATGTAACATAAAATCAAGAAAAAATTATTGTAAATTTCTTTACAACTTTGCCTTGATTGATGTTAAAAAATTTCAAAAGATTTAATTTGAGGTGAAAACGAATTAATTTTGCAAAAGAATATGAAATCCAAAAATAGAAGAAGAAAGAAAAATCGAGCTTTCTATATTCCAAAAACGATACTTGCTGCATTCAATTAAAAATACCAAGCCGATTCTCATCCTTTTCAAGAGTTTCATAGTTTGAAATTTTAGATAAGTTTCAATTGTTAAACAAATAAATTTTCCTACGTATCATGAATATTGGTGAGAAGTTCTTCAAAAAAGGGTTTAGAAGAGAAAGAAAATAAGATGAAAAGAAGAAGGAAACAACCTTAAAGCATTTATTATTCCCTCTCCATTATGGATTAATTAGGATTAAGTGATTTTAATGGGATTTTTTTGTGCAAGTTAGAATATAGTAGTAGCATTCAGAACTTATTTAATAGCGAGCATTATAGTTATTTTGATATAATCTTGCCTTTCAAAAATTTTTTTGATATAATCTTAAATAGTTTTAAGTAAGAAAATTCATAACTTTTTTTTTATATATAAAAAAGTTACTAAAATCATCCAAGAGCGCAATTAGGTTTGTAGAAAGCATCATAGCTATTTTAATACCTTTTATAACTTTTTTAGTAATTTTAGATTACAATATTAATAACATTCATAGTTGACGAAAATTATTAAAAGTAATAAAAGCATAAGGTTACTGAATTTGTTGATGGGACTAAGCTTCTTTTTTTTTTAATTTTAATAACCTTCGCAACTTTTTTTACTAATCTTAGATATGAAAATTATACTCCTCATTAAATTGATAAAATGCTACTAAATTTATTAAAGATGTTAGGTTACTAAATTACCTTATAATACTATAAAAATTATAACCTCTATAACTTTTTTAGCAACCTTAAAGAAGAACATTGGCAAATTTCATTATTGATAAAAGACTACTAAAATTACTAACATTATAAGGTTAATTACTGAATTTATTGATAACATTAAAAAACCTTTAATAACTTAAATAGCTTTTTAATGAACATTTGATGAGGAAATTGATAATCTTCTTGCATCAGAGATCGATAACCTTCTTAATTGATTAATATTTAACTTCGTTCTTAGTAGCCCTGTAGTTCTTTTAGTAATTCTTTATTCTTCTTCTTGCATTCAGAGATCGATAACCTTCTTAATTGATTAATGTTTAACTTCGTTCTTAATAGCCCTGTAGTTTTTTTTAGTAAATTTAAATAGAAAATTGATAACCTTCCTTCATTATTGAAGATAACCATAATTGTATAATAATTTAAGTTTTTTTTGTTTGTTCAATGAGATTGATTATTTCAAATCTTTGTAAACTAAATGATCAGATTTTGATGATTAGTTAATCAAAATTTATGAAAATGAAAGTACGCATGTGTGGAATATATGATTTATCAATTATTAACATACGTGTAGCGCACGTGCTTTAATTAGTATATATATATATATACTTTTCTTT
>AWUE01018089.1:0-17268 GCA_001974825.2 Corchorus olitorius
TTAATATTTAACTTCGTTCTTAGTAGCCCTGTAGTTCTTTTAGTAAATTCTTTATTCTTCTTCTTGCATCAGAGATCGATAACCTTCTTAATTGATTAATGTTTAACTTCGTTCTTAATAGCCCTGTAGTTTTTTTAGTAAATTTAAATAAGAAAATTGATAACCTTCCTTCATTATTGAAGATAACCATAATTGTATAATAATTTAAGTTTTTTTTGTTTGTTCAATGAGATTGATTATTTCAAATCTTTGTAAACTAAATGATCAGATTTTGATGATTAGTTAATCAAAATTTATGAAAATGAAAGTACGCATGTGTGGAATATATGATTTATCAATTATTAACATACGTGCAGCGCACGTGCTTTAACTAGTATATATATATATATATATATATATATCATAATAAGGCATGGTGCGATGAGTAGTAAAAAAAAAAACTTTGTTAAAAGAAAAAAGAAACTTATTGCATTTTTAACATTTTAGTTACCCCTTACACATTTTCCAGAGGTTATATTATATATGTTGGTCAACTGAGATAAACACAAACGAAATGGGTCATAACTCATAACCATAACAAAAAAAAAAAAAAAGTCACAAATGCGTAACTGGCGATAGCTATACGTACGCAGCTACTATAATATGATAAAATTAACGCAGAATAATCATGTCATGGTCAAAGATTGTTTATTTCAAATGAAAATGTCAAACTAAACAAACTATCCTTTTCCATGATCTTTTTCTTCAAAAACAGAAAGAAAATTTGCATGAAAAAAAAAGTTTCAAACATCAACTTGATTTTTACATCGTTAATCCTTTTTTTTTTGTTCATCCTATTTTCATCTAAGACTAAATTCATGTTCGATAAGTAAAAGGTCATTGGATTTTATATTTAGTTATATGTTTTTTTTTTGGCAATATAATTAGTTATAGTTAGAAAATTGTAAATTAAGAGAGAATAGGGAGAAGAGAAAACTCGACTTGGAAACCCAAAAGAGTGGGGCTATCTTAATAAACCTTTTTTCGGCCTAAAAAATCACTTAACCTTTTTGTGTTAACCCAAACACCTTGCTTGTAGCTGTAATGTGTTCAATTAAATATTTAAATATAATAGGCTTTCCTTGTAAGACAACTTAAGACTTAGGAGATATAAAAGCAAAAAAGACTTACTATTCATCATGGAAAATTATCAGAGATCGATATGGCTGACTTTAATCCTGAAAATTATTGCATTCACTCGTGCCAATTTCAAGAAATTGTTCTTGAAATTAATTAGTTGACAAATCTTGAACCCAAGTGCCACATATGAAACTAGCCACTAGGATTGACCTTGTAAGCCTACTAGGAAGGAAACCCAAAGCTTTGGGCTTTTGTTAATTAATCACTTAAACCCGATCATTTTGTTTTATAAGCAAATACCATCTGAACTTTGAAGCTTGATGAATTACATGACAAATTTGTAGACTGATAGATATGTATAGGTATATTCCACAATTAAGTGTATAGTCTATCAATTCAAATTCATAATAATAACAACACATAGTAATAACAGATCAAAGTTACAATAATAGCTAAAAAAGCTTACCCTCCTCTATTGAACTAATTTGAAGGTTGAAATGGAGGAGTACTTTGTTCATATTTGAAGAAATTGTCAGGGTCAATTATGGCCTTGGCTTGTGCCAATCTAAGGAAATTGTTCTTGAAATACTTAGCTCCATAAACTTCCGCAACTTCAAACTTAGTATAATTGCTGCCATATTTGCTACCGAGCTCAAGATCTCTGTAATTAAGAAATGCCTCCCTTGGGTTCCTAGAGACATAAGGAGCCATTGCAGCATATAAATTTCTTGACCACTCAACGTACTCGTTTGTGGCTTCAATGCTACCGTTCGTCCAATAAACTGCATACTCAAGTTTGTAAAGGTTTCCAGCTCTGTGAGGAAATGGAGTTTCGGATTCGGCTATTTCAGCCATTCGTCCGCCATAAGGACTCATTTCAAGGAAATTCCTGTCAGGAACTTTCATCAACCATTTCCATAAAGTTTCTATCCCTTCCTTCGGAATCACGTTTTTGACGTAATCTGATTTGGCTTTGTAGAAGAATTTGTTTTGCGTCCTGTTTAGTAAGGCTTCGAGGGGTGTTCCATTTCTAAAACCTGCCCAAAAAAGGGTAGATTCAATCCAACTCATTTCCACGCAGTCACTTTGCTTCAAACCCAATTTGGGAAAGCTAAAATTCATCACTTCGAGAAGTGTCTCGTGTCGTCCAAGAAACTGACCGACGAAGCCAATTTGGACTGTCTTATTGCCACTAGTTCCAATAGTTACCCCAACAGGCGTGGCTCTGATGAATAGATTTCTGTCGAGTTTATGAGCAACTTGTTGCCACTGATCAAAAATTTCCGTAGCCCCTTGTTCCAAAGTCCGTCCCAATTGGAAAACGGTGAGTATTTCAGGAACATGAACCAGCCTGATTTTCCATGAGAGAATGACACCGAAGCTTGCTCCACCGCCTCCATTAATGGCCCAAAAAACATCTTCTCCCATAGTTTTTCGATTCAAAACCCTTCCATTAACGTCAATTAATTGTGCATCGATGACATTATCAATGGTCAAGCCATATTTTCTCATCAATGGCCCATATACCACCTCCACTAACATGCCCACCCATGCCAACAGTAGGACAAACTCCAGCAGGAAAGCCATGGAAGTTACTTTTCTCTGCAATCTTATAATAGACTTCGCCAAGAGTCGCTCCTGATTGAACCCATACCGTCTCGCTTTCCAAATCAATTTCAATCGATCGAAGATTAAACAGATCAAGAACTATGAATGGAACATAAGATACATACGATACTCCTTCGTGATCGTGTCCACCACTTCGAGTTCTTATTTGGAATCCATGAAGCTTTGCACACATAATGGTTGCTTGGATATGGGATTCATCAAGGGCTGCAATAATGGCCTCTGGTTTCGGATTCGAAGCAGTTACAAACCTAAGGTTATTTGCATTTGACTCCAAAACAGATCGAAAGAAGGAATTATTGGGAGTGTAAATTGCATTGGTTATTGGTTTAGAAGCATTGGAATGTTTCGGAAGGCATTGCAGAAAACTATAAAGATCAGCTGAATCTGACGATGTTGTTACCAATGAAACTGAGAAAAAATGGATGTGATGAAGAAAATCAAGTTTGAAGATTTCATATTTCCCGTTAGAGATTTATTTGTCCTTCGTATTCTCTTGCTAGTATGTTAATATGTGTATGATGTTCATCCCAACTACCAACCCAAAATCATCATCCTCAATTTCTTTAAAATAATGTTCAAGATGAAGTCATCTAGATGTGTAATGTTATTACTAAAAGCAGTATATATATGTAAAGCTTAATTAAAATTTCATTCGATCGACTACATTATATTAATTTTTAACTTTCTGGTAAACAAAGTGTCACACCATGATGCAGCAGTTAGCAAGTTGTACTGAGAAAATTTATAATTAAGGTTCATTGTTTGATGATATATTTGACTTTCATATTAAATGAGTTATATAATCGGAGTTAAGCAAATGATTAATTCATATATATACACTATCATTTTTGTTAGAATAACTATGATTAGAAATTAAATTTTTATCTCCTAACAAAAGAAATTAAATTTTTATACATAATTATATATTGTCATGCTTTTGCTATTGTGATGGGGAACTGTAGAATTTTCATGCTTCTTATGTCGCCCTTGTGAAAGAAAAGAAGATAATAAGGAGTAGACACGAAAATTGCCACACGAGCTTTTCATTTGCTCGATAAACCACAAAATGAATGAGTGCTTTCTTCTTGTATGATATATAGATCCATCTACCTTTAATGATGCAGATTTACTGCATGATTCCAATCTACAAGTTCATTTCAACAATCATTCTAACAATTCTTTTAAGAACATTTTAACTAATCGGCTTCTTCCCACCTCATTATTATCAAAACATTATACATAGTTTTACCTTTTAAGATATTGGATGAAATTAAATTCAAGGTCGATGCAACCGTTGGAGCAAACGTCAACAGTTATATAATGGATATAATTGTTGCGAAATTAGGTGGGATTCTTGGATAGAGAATAACTCAACACTATCTTGCTTTCTGCCAAAAGGATGATGTGATATCAATTAACGTGAAAGCAGTGAAAGCACTGACTGGAGGAGTTGTAAAACTTCAAGGGAAAAGAATGTTTATTATTGTAAGTGATGTCAGCATGTTGAGTGTCTCATTGAGCAGTTTGTCTCATTGAGCAGTTTGTTCTATTCAGGGCAGCATCTTGAGGAGACCAAAATCTTGGTATTTCATAATGATAAAATCCTATTGATTTCTTCAAGAATGAGTTTTGGTTTGAATTCTCGAAGTTTTGATTTCTGCCTTGGCGGTTTATGGTTAATTTTGATCCTTAACATTTTTTAAATCATATTTTGGGTGTAGAATATAAAAATAGCAGAATATTTGATGAAAAAGATTTAATTGTATTGTATTTCACTTGAGTATATATAGTACAAGGATAGCTAAACTAATAAGCTAAGAGTTTTAAATTTGAAATTTAAAATTTTTAGAGGGAGTGGAAATAGAGAGTGAACCAGTGCGAGAGATTGGCAATGCACATCCATCTGCAACTGTCAGCTCATCTATGCCACCATACTTGGCATGAAGTTGCAAGTTTTGAAGATCCTTGGTGACATGATTTGAAGCACAAGTATCCATGAGCCAGCTGGGTTTGGTGTTTGTGGAAGCAAAATGAGCAGAGGGCTGAGATTGTTTAGGCCTTATCTTGTAACACAGATTTGCACAGTGCCCCAGTTTGTCAAAATATTGACAAGTGACCTTTGCAGATTGTCTCTTCTGAAAACCAGTGTCATTAGTAGAATATGATCTATTTGAATTAAAGGACCTATTACCTTGTTTGTATCCAGAGTGGAAGGATTTTTGAGCCACATTAACTGATGGAAGAGCAACTTCAGAGTTTTCAAGCTTGTGCAGATGTGTTTCATAGTCCACAAATTTATCAAACAGTTCTTCAAAGGAGAAAGCAGTTTCTCTGGCCCGTATGCCTGTTGCTAGTTCTTTGAAATCTGAGCCAGCACCATTTAGTGCATGAATAACAAGATCATCTTCTTGAACAGGAGAGTTGGTTAATGCTAACTCATCAGCAGTGTGCTTGAGCTGCTGGAAGTACTTAGAAATCGACTTGCTGCCTTTTGGTGAAGTGAGTTTTTCACGTAGATGCATCATTCTGGACCTTGAACAATTTGCAAATAATTGCTGAATTTTGTTCCAAGCCGCAGCAGAAGTTTGGCAGGCAGCAAAACAAGGAACAACGGTTTCCGTTGAGGAGGCAATAATGCCATGGGGTAACAACTGGTCTTGTTGAATCCAGTGTTCATACGCAGGATTTGGAATCAAGGAAGGAAGAGTAGAGGTAGAATTGATATGAGAGGGAGGACATTTTTTTGACCCGTCAATATAGCCACTGAGTTTGTGCCCACAAGAAGAGAATTAAATTGAGCTCGCCAAGAAGGAAAATTTTGGAGACTTGATTGGGAGTTGAGCTGCAGCGTTGATAGTTATCAAAGGGGGTAAGGAATTTTCAGAATAGTTGGAGTTAGATAAGGTCGAAGGGATAGAAGAAGAAGACATTGTGAAAGAGAGAAAGGAAAAAAACATTGAAGGTGGTTCAAAAAAGTGAACGTACCTAGTTCTGTGATGCCATATAAAAGTAGCACAAAATTTGATGAAGAAGGCTTAATCGTATTGTATTTCACTTGAGTATATATAGTATAAGATAGCTAAACTAATAAGCTAAGAGTTTTAAATTTACAAGTTAAACTAGGTGATAAGCTCTGAATTTAAACTTATGAACTTTGACTAAATTTCCTATCTGTTGAGGAGTTTGAAAACTTATGTGATAAGGATTTGAAATCTTCTCCAATGGGTGTAGAAGTGATGAAGTGTTCAAATCTAAATACATATTTTGTTCAATCCTTTTGATTTCATTCATCGGTAAAATCCAATAAAAGAGTTCCCTGTCGTGGACGTTTGATGTATACAGGCTTCATAATCATGCCTGCCACTTCAAATCCTCACTTGGAAGCCATGAACCTTGGCGCAAATCACATGAGCGTGATATTCATGCAGCGCTGTAATAATGACGACAGGGTTTGAGGTTGCCGAGCCTATGACTCTAAGGTTATTTGCTCAAAACTCGGAAAGAGATTGAAATAAGGCATGGTTAGGTGTGATTATGGCTTTAGTAATTGGGTTTGAAGGGTTGGAATGTATATGGGAAGACATTGTAGGAGATTGTCAAGAGCTGAATCAGATTTTACCAATGGCATTGTCGAAAGCAAAGGGATTGAAACATATTAAAGAGCTAAGCCTTCATTTTTGTCGTAATGAAAACATCTATAAAAAAAAAAGTGAATTCATAATTTTTTCATCATATGTTGTTGTTCAAAATCGAATACATTAATTCTTAGACTTTTGTTTGCTTGGATACGGGATTCGTCAAGGGCTGCAATAATGGCCTCTGGTTTCGAATCTGACGGAGTTACAAACCTAAGGTTATTTGCATTTGACTCCAAAACAGATCGAAAGGGATCGGGAGTTTAAATTGCATTGGTTATTGGTTGAAAAGCATTGGAATGTTTCGGAAGGCATTGCAGAAAAATATATAGAGCTAAATTTGACGATGCTGTTACCAATGAAACTGAAAGAAAAAAAAAAAGATGTGATGAAGAATCAATGTGATCAATAGCATCAAACTTGAAGCTTTCGCATTTCTCCCGTTAGAGATTTATGTGTCCTTCGTATTGTCTTGCTAGCTAGTATGTTAATATGCAGTTATGCACACATATATGTATTACTGTTGTAAAATATTGTTGAGGGAGGAGAAATAAGTAATGAAACGGCTTTGAGGCGTGAGTTTATTGACTTTCTTAAAGGGTTTTATTCCCTTTAGGATACAATAAAGCCACAAACTCTCCAATTATAAGCAGTGAAAATAGTTAATTGAGTCTCTATTTTTCTCTTGTCATTTCTACTTTTTTAAATAGCAATGTAGAGGTCTTTAATATAGTTGATAAACCGATGTGTCTTTTCATAAACACAACTTTAAATAAATACATATCTTTTCACAATAGAACTCTTGATTCATGAATAATTACAATATTCATCTGATTCATGAATAATCACAATATTCATTAATGACTTTTCATCAACTAAATTGTATTGGTAAGTAATCATATATATTTAATTACCAACATTCTAAACTATCAACAATTACTATTATGTTATGTATTTAATGTTCATCCCAACCACCACCCCGAAATCTAGAATAAGTCGGGCTAATCAAGTCATTTAGAATGTGTAATTGTTGCGTCAAAAATCTCTTGCTAGAGTTTTCGTGGAGAATTCTTTATGACAGCATAGGGGCGTGCCAGTCAATTTGTTGAAATTGACAAAGAGGTTGTAAAAAACTAGATCCGGTGCGCGGAGCAGCAGATTAAAAGATCAGAGCGATTTGTGGGGACTAGATCAAAGTCACACTGGAGCATTTAAATCATTGGATCCACAACAACTTGGTTTCCTGAACTGGGGCCTGGGAGATCTGTTCTTGATTCAGATTGAAAGAAAATAACAAATTGATTGTTATTGCTGAAAGAAAAACACGTGTACAGTGTTTTTGTGTCCGGAGACAAGATTGAAACAAGAGAAAAACAATAAAAGAGTGTTTGGGTGTCCGGAGACAAGATCTAAACAAGAAAATATTGAAGATCGAGTAAGAACTTGTGATGAACAAGAGAAAAAGCGCAGAGCTTTTGAGAGAAAATAAGCACGGAGCTTATTTTTTGCACGGAGTAAGTTTGTAACTTTAGGAGCTGGTTTTTTAGATGAGTGATATCTGTGAATGTGTGTTTGAAGCTCTGGGATTGGTCCCTTTATATAGAGGGCGGCATGGGCCATGCATTTAATGAGCCTGACTTGCTGAAGGCGAATTCCTCCTCCTTAGTAGATGACAGCTTCCAGGAAGATACAGTGAAGCTTCTTTCTTCTTCTGATTGCTTCCAACTACTGGGAAGAGGGAAAATGAGGATGCCAGGACGTCATCCCTCTAGATGGGAGGTAGAAATCTTTCCTCTGGATGGCTGATGAACGATTCCTCCTTCTTCTTATCACACTTCAATATGCCTTCGTTGCTTTCTTTGTGCTGAAATCAACTAATTTGACTAAGTAGTGGCCTTCTGACATCAGAACTTGGACTTTGATCATCAAGGCCACGAAATTATTCATACTTAGTCATATTTAGCTCATCAAATCATGAAAATAACACTTAGTTAAGAAAATGGCTTAACCCGGGGTGACAAAGCCACTTGTCCTTAACTTCAAAGAATGCAAAAGTTGCAAACGAAGTCGGAATAAGCCAAAATTTCACCAGTAGGCTTAGATTATCTTCATAAGACTATGGAAAAAATTCCAAGTGAATTCGAGCTCTCCTTCATGGTGAACTTGGTTTCACTCCCCAAATTGTCCTTAACTGAAAATCGTGCATAAGTTTTTACACCGATGTCAGAATAAGGTGAAATTTTACCAAGATGATCTACATGAATCAAGGATCCTCATGGTATGCTCCTTGGTAGAAATCGCAACCTCTAGCCCCCTCAATTGACCAATTTTACCATTTTATCCTTAATTGAACAAAAGCAAAAGTTGTAGTTTTGCCTCCCGGGGAGAGGGAACGGGCGAGGCGATTTCTTCACCATGTTAGGTTGATTATGTTGAGGTGTGAGGTTGAAAATCTCATGTCTCTCTCATGTAGATAGGTGTTTCTCTTGTTGACAAACTTTAGCTCTCTGCCTCCTTCCTGCAGGAAGAGGAAAATAATTCTTTCTGAGAGAGGAGGGCGGCCTCTCCTCTACATAGGAGACGACTTTGGGTCTTGTTATTTAAGTCCATGAGATGTCTTCCATTTCATGGTTAGATGACATACAACTTCCCTTTTTACTGCTTGCCTCCCTAGCTGACAGCAGCATTGAAGGAAACTGCCTCCTTTAATTGATTTTCTGCCTCCTCCCTTGATATAGGGCGGCACATATGGATAACAATAATAATAATTTCGAAAATTATTATTATTTATTTAGTAATTTCGGCCTTAATTAATTAATTACAATAAATTCCTAATTTTATTAGAATTAGGGTGGTGCATAAACTAAGTTTCTTCAGGATTATTAATCAAATCTTGACCACTCATCTTGATAGAAATCATGTGAAGACCAATTTACCCTCAATTGTAAATTGAGGTATAAACAGTTTATTATTGTTGTTATTATTATTATATAAGTAAATAGTAACTACCTAGATACTCCAAGCAGTATAATTAATATATAAAGCTTAACAAAAATTTCTTTCGATCACATCATCATATTGATTTTATAATTCTCTGGTAAACTTAGATTGTCACACCATGATCGTACAGTTAACAAGTTATATTTAGAAAATTTATAATCAAGGTTTTTTCACTAATTGGTTGACCTTCATATATAATACTAATAATATAATGGGAGGCAAGCAAATGATCAATTAACATTGAGGCTTTCATTTATGTATGATTAGAAATTATATATATATATATATATATATATATATATATATATATGGGGTTTAAAAATTTTGTTTGAAAAATTAGTTTTAAGTTACATTATTTTTAAAAACTCATTACTTTTTGTTTGATAGTAGGCCATGGAAGTTTAGTAATCTCTTTAATAGGTTGTGTAACTAATAGGTTGTCTAACTTGTTAGAGATTATCGGTCATGTTACTTTTGTTCATATTTTTAGGGAGGCAAATTTTTTTCTAGATCCATTATCCAAGTTTGGTGTCTGAAGAACATCAAACTTGATTACTTGGTTGTAACCTTCTCCTCTTTAATAAATTTTTTATCCTTCAAAAAAATAACATTACTTTTAGAACTATTTACATAAATTTAGTAAACTTGATCAATAATGAAGGTATCAATTTTGTTATCCATTCTATAATTTTGTTACTACCCTTTGTACTTTTAATAATCTCCATGAAATTAGTGATAAACATTTAAACACTCAATGAAATTTTTGTTAACCACCCTTTTGTATCTTTTATAACCATCCTTTATAAAGTTGATAACTACCCTTTAAAATTTTGATAACCACCTATATTTTAATTTTGATAAGCTCGATTAGAATTTTGACAACTGTCCTATATAATTATGATAACCATCCTTTGTAATTTAATAATTTCGATTGAAATTTTGACAACCGGCCTATGAGATTTTGATAACTACCGTTTGAAATTTTGAAAACCACCATTTGAAATTTTAATAACCGCTATTTGTAATTTTGATAACCTCGATTGAAATTTTGATAATGGCCATATATATATATATATATATATAATTTTGATAAGCACCATATGTAATTTTGATAATGACGCTATATAATTTTAATAACTTCATTTGTAATTTTGATAACCTCCATTAAAATTTTGAAAAATACCCCTTACGAGGTTTTGATAACAATCCTTTGTAATTTTTATAAACACTATATGAAAATTTGGCAACGATCATTTGTAATTTTGCTAGCAATTTTCATCATTTTGATAACCATACTATGAAATTTTGATAACTATTTTAATATCCTTTTGAAATTTTGCCAAGCCCAAGGACTTGCTCAAGATAATTTATGTTTTTGTACATAATCTTAAACGACTGTTTTATAAATTGCATAATTTATTTTCTAAATAGTATTTTACATGGAGAATAAGCGTTATGCAAATCTATTCAAGCATCTAGCCTTATGAGTAATTAACCTTTCATTATTGGTGAAGCCATGAAAATTCGTCAATTGAGAACTTGCAACAATTACTGTATGGTGATGCTTTTACTATAATAATATATGAGTGAAGCAAATTATTTGGGGTTAAAAAAAATAAGATCTTTAGAAAAACACACATAACACCAGATTTAATTTTATTACTCAAACGGTCTTAACCACTAAGCAAGCAAGCATGCATAAGAATCCCCCCCCCCCCCAAAAAAAAAAAGAATCCTACATTTGTTTAATTAAAAACAAAAAGAGAAGCATCCAAATTGATAGCTAAACTTGTAAATGCATCATTCATGAACCATGAGTTCGTCATTAAAGTCCCACTATTTATTTAGATTTCGGACTATCAATTTATCTTTAAAAAAATACCGGCTTGAATTCATTGTAGGGTAAAGTCTAAATTTGCTCCTTTTAATTTGGAACTTTCAGTTCTTAAACTATCGAAATCAACAATTTTTGGGCCACATCGGCAATATTTTTCAGTCGTGGGGAAATTGTTCCGATTTTGATACTTTAGGTAGTGAAAGTTCCAAATTAAAAGTTTAAAGGAGAGAATGTCCATATTGTGAAAGTTTATGTGGGGAAATGGTCATTATGCCATTTTGAAAGTTGGGCTAAACCTTGAAAGTGGATCCATGACTAATATGGTGGTCTATCATATCTATTAATTTCTCCTTTTAAGGGATGATCCTTACCACAAAACCAATACATGGCAAAAACTTAGCCACAAATTCACAAGGTTTAGCCCTAATTTTTTTTTAAGACTTCAAGGTAAGTCTAGAAAATTGCGATATTATGTCAAGCCCCGACCCGAAAGTCTAGCACGGACAACCGCCGTGTCATCTCGAAACACGTGCCGACTGGTCACGCATTCCAAAGCAACACGAAGCGTCAATATCAGATTAAAGAAAATTAAGAAAAAAAACACAAATTAAGTATAATTTAAAATACTGAAGTTTTCAAATCAAAGTAAATACAGATTCGTCAAAACCGACAATAGCAATAAAATATTTCGTCAATCAAAAACAAAGTCAAATCCAAATAATAAGTCAATAGACAAGAAACAAAGCACGATGTTGGCAATGAACAGAGACAATGCCAGTGGGACCCGTCATGTAGTGAGAAGTACCTCTAAGAGTAGTGAATACAGCCTACGCCACCGACTCGACCGCCAAAGAAAACGCAGATTCCAAACTACCCTGAAAACACAACAAATAATCGAGGGGTGAGTACACGAATGTACTCCGTGAGTGAGCCACCCTCAAAAGAGAACCAGAAGAGGGTGGGGTGCACTCACAAACCAAAACAGTTCATAAAAGAAAACAATTTTAATAAAACCGATTAGTGATACGAAACCATGTGTATAAATCCAATTCTCAATTTAAAACCAGGGCTGCCATCAAAACATATCCGAAGTGACCTTGGCCCGAGTCAACCTCCGGAACCGTCAGGGGCATATTTATTATCATCATCCACGTCAAATAATTGGTAAAAATGTCATTTTCTTACTTTCCCAACAACAAGCCCATTTCCCTGACGTTGGCCTGGGCCCGGCACACCTACTTTAGCTCCCCCATGCACACGCCGAACCGGTATATAAATATGGCGTGTCGGGCCTGGAGCGACGAAGCATGTGGATCCAAACTCTACTCATGGTTCGCCAATCAAGCCTAACTACTAGCTAGTAAACCACCAAAACAGCCATACGTACTCCCTGGACTGCGTCCAGTCCACGAGTCCTCGTATGCATTCCGACAGTTCAAAACCATTTTTAAAGATCGCTCATGCACCCAAAACAATTTAATTAAAATATTTATAAAACAATTTAATAAAACAGTAATAAAATAGTTCCTCAATGGGTTCTCCGTTGAGGACAGCCCACTCACAGTTCAGGGGACTCGTACACCCCCAAAGTCAATCCACTGTGAGCCTAGCCGATGTCTCGATCAGTGCCTCAGCCGTCTGATTGAGAAGCACGTGCAACACAAGAAAATTATTAAAACCAGTATCATAATCAAAGTTTATAAACCACAGTGAAACAAAGACAATCAACTAGAACCTGGGTAATAAACCAAAATACCAAAACAGATAGATAAAATAGAATAAAATCACAAGAAACACATAACCCAACCCCATGATCTCACTTAAACGTTCTAAGCATGTTTACATATAAGCCTTTCAGGGTTGTATGATGAGTTTCGAATTCATAATACACAATCTAGAGTTCAATTAATCATTTCCGGCATTTAAGGGCAAAACTGTAATTTAGCAGAGTAGGGGCAAAACGATACTTTTTGCATACTAGGGCTATTACGGTGATCCTAAAACCTTATTTGTTCAATCAACATTATTAAATAAGCCAAATCCATCTCTAAGGGCAAAGTTGTAATTTTACATGTTCGAGGGTAAAATGGTCATTCACATATATTATAGGTTTCACAATGTACATACATATATATTATATATTATTTTTAGTGACAATGGAAATTACTTAAAGGCCAAATTGAGGATTAATGTGGTGCCTCCTTTTGACTTTTTTTTTGTCTTTTTCACACTTTTCGGGTGACTAAAAAGCCATCGATGAATTTCCTCACTTACTTTTCCTACTGCCCTTTTTTGTAATTTACTATTTCTATATTTATGATTAAGTGTGTTTTAATAAATTACATATTAATTGTGTGTGGATATCAGGATTTACCGGTTCAACTCCTCTGCCGGAATTCCAAAGGATTGGTGCTATAAATTAGTAAATATTTTTAGTGACAATGGAAATTACTTAAAGGCCAAATTGAGGATTAATGTGGTGCCTCCTTTTGGCTTTTTTTTTTGTCTTTTCACACTATTCGAGTGACTAAAAAGGCCCTTGATAAATTTCCTCCCTTACTTTTCCTGCTGCCCATTTTTGTAATTTACTATTTCTATATTTATGATTAAGTGTGTATTAATTAATCACATAATATTAATTGTGTGTGGACATTAGGATTTATCGGTTCAATTCCTCTGCCGGAATTCCAAAGGATTGGTGCTATAAATGTATCTGCAATAATGATTGATTCATGGGTAAACTATTGACATTTCAATTCTGTTTTCCTTTCGTCTTCATTTTTATTTGGGTGAGTTTTTTCTTCCCTAACATTTCTCTAAATTGGTTTCACATGGACTCCGTTAGTATATATTTTTAGTGACAATGGAAATTACTTAAAGGCCAAATTGAGGATTAATGTGGTGCCTCCTTTTGGCTTTTTTTGGTCTGTTCACACTTTTCGGATGACTAAAAAGGCCCTTGATGAATTTCCTCCCTTTTCCTGCAACCCATTTTTGTAATTTACTATTTCTATATTTATGATTAAGTGTGTTTTAATTAATCACATATTAATTGTGTGTGGATATTAGGATTTATCAGTTTAACTCCTCTGCCGGAATTCCAAAGGATTGGTGTTATAAATATATCTGCAATAATGGTTGATTCATGGGTAAACTATTGACATTCCAGTTTTGTTTTCCTTTCGTCTTCATTTTTATTTGGGTGGGTTTTTTCTTCCCTAACATTTCTCTGAATTGGTTTCACATGGACTCTGTTCTGTTTCCTAAATTTTTAGGTGGACTTTGATAAGACCCTTCCATTTAATTTAACAGCGCCTTAAGATGACATAACTAAAGTGGGGAACTTTCACTTCTCACCGCAACATTTTGAAGTAAATCTTGATTTATTTGTTGATTATATTATTTGATACTTAAATTTAACATTTCCTTATTTCTCTTTTATTTTACAAAAAGTTTTTATTTATTTATCATTCGACTTCCTTTTTATTGAGGTTTCCATTAGTTGCTTATGTTTAGTATATTTCCACATTTCCAAATGGACAGTTAGCCAATGCTAAGTACAATCATTTTATGATGCATTATGTAGATTACATATGCTCCTGCAAATGCTCTCAACTAATTCAATTTTCCCACGACAACTATACATGTTCCTTGACTACAAAAAATTAGGCATTCCTTATGCAGAAGCCAAATTCTTCCACCTACCCGAGTTCATTAATTTAACAATTTCAATCAAGATTGAAAAATGACCGCAGCGTATGATTTTTTTTAGATAATAAACATACATTTCAAACAAGAATTAATATTAGCTTTATTTTGATGAATTATCTAGAGATAGAGGAGTAGAATATTAGCTTTATTTTGATTTATTTTGATAAATTACCTAGAGATGGAGTAGAATTCAGGTAACGTACTTTTAGAAAGAAAGAGGGGTCATGTGTTTTCCTTTATATATGCGAATTATTTGTTTGGATGTATGAGTTTCTCCTAACTGATTAACTTACAGCCAATGCAATATTTCTTACTAATCGACTTAAACAACTACAAAAAATATAGCCCTAATAAGAAGATGACTGCAGCGCAAGCGCAGGCCGCCCTGCTTGTATATATTGATGTGAGCAACATAGTTAAATTCTCTCAATTTCCACCCTTAAGGGTAATTTCATAAATCTGACGACATAGAGGCATAATGGTAATTTAGTCAATTAAGGGTAACATGGTAATTTTACCCAAAAGGATCACTACGGTAGCTTTCCAATTCCGAAAGTGTGATCTAGAAAGCTAATTACTTGTATCACCTTAATAAGGATAAAAGGGTAATTATACCTATCGAGGGTATTACGGTAATTTTACTCTCTTAGAGCACGATGACAATCTATACGTGTTCTAGTTGTTGACCCTAATCGGTCGGATTCGAAATCGCAACTCAATAGGATAAGTTAGTATACTTTAACTAACTAGGGGTAATATGGTAATTACTTACTTCAAGGGTAAAACAAGAATTTATGCTCATACCGATACAAAATACATATTCGTAAATGCTTACAAGACCGAAGTGGTCAAATTCTTCGAATTCCTTTTTTTAAGGGTAATTTAGTAATTTCCTAAGCAAGGACATTTTAGTCACCTACAACTTCTTTCCTAACTGATAGCCACCGAGTCCAAGCAGCACCACCAAGAAAACCCTTCGCAAATTCCACTTTTGCAGCATCATATAACCCCATCTTGGTAAAATCATCTGAAACTTGGGTCAACCATTTCTGAGCTTCAACATGACCTACATCACCGTTAAACGTTGTACATCCTAATTGGCTTGGGAAACTCGATTTATCAGCAGGCAAGATATTCAAGCTAGAGGTTCCAACAATGTAAGGATTCACTTGCTGAAAAGGCATGGATGGAAAAGCCATGGGCTGGCATGGCATAGGTGGCAACGACATACGCGGATACGGCAAAGGTTGAAACGCCATAGGTGGAAACATCATTGGCGGAATGCGGAAAGTTTGAGAATTTCCACTATAAGCACCTTGCATAGTGAATGACTGGTCTGAGGATTCTCCTTCCTCCATTCGACCTATTAACGAGGACGAATTGTGGGGAGGATGTCTTTGTCGACTATAATCGCGTTTAGGTGGCATGATTCTACAAGAAGAGAAACGAGTTCAAAAAAATCTAAACAATGATAATCAGAGGAGACACGTAGAAACTAGAATCAAAACAAAATTAAGTTAAAAATAAACGAAGTTAGTAGTAAAACAAAGTAGACCAAACTTTTTAGTTTTTAAAGAAAACATAAACTGAAAAAGGCTGATGGACACCCATGTGTCCGGATATTATCCTAAACTCACTGCAGGCCCACTGGACTTATAAAACAAGGATAAAAACCAAATCCTCTGATACCAATAAAGTTGTCACGCCCCGACCCGAAAGTCGAGCACGGACAACCGCCGTGTCACCTCGAAACACGTGCCGGCCAGTGACGCATTCCAAAGCAACACGAAGCGTCAATATCAGATCAAAGAAAATTAAGAAAAAAAGCACAAATTAAGTATTATTTAAAATACTGAAGTTTTCAAATCAAAGTAATTACGGATTCGTCAAAACCGACAATAGCAATAAAATATTCTGTCAATAAAAAACAAAGCCAAATCCAAATAATAAGTCAATAGAAAAGAAACAAGGCACGATGTTGGCAATGAACAGAGACAATGCCAGTGGGACCCGTCATGTAGTGAGAAGTACCTCTAAGAGTAGTGAATACAGCCTACGCCACCGACTCGACCGCCAAAAAAAACGCAGATTCCTAACTACCCTGAAAACATAGCAAATAATCGAGGGGTGAGTACACGAATGTACTCCGTGAGTGAGCCACCCTCAAAAGAGAACCAGAAGAGGGTGGGGTGCACTCACAACAAAAACAGTTCATAAAAGAAAACAATTTTAATAAAACCGATCAGTGATACGAAACCATGTGTATAAATCCAATTCTCAATTTAAAACCAGGGCTGCCATCAAAACATATCCGAATTGACCTTGACCCGAGTCAAC
>AWUE01018090.1:0-13221 GCA_001974825.2 Corchorus olitorius
ATTCATAATACACAATCTAGAGTTCAATTAATCATTTCCGGCATTTAAGGGCAAAACTGTAATTTAGCAGAGCAGGGGCAAAATGGTAATTTTTGCATACTAAGGCTATTACGGTGATCCTAAAACCTTATTTGTTCAATCAACAATATTAAATAAGCCAAATCCATCTCTAAGGGCAAAGTTGTAATTTTACATGCTCGAGGGTAAAATGTTCATTCACATATATTATAGGTTTCACAACGTACATACATATATATTGATGTGAGCAACATAGTCAAATTCTCTCAATTTCCACCCTTAAGGGTAATTTCATAAATTTGACGACATAGAGGCATAATGGTAATTTAGTCAATTAAGGGTAACATGGTAATTTTACCCAAAAAGATCACTACGGTAGCTTCCTAATTCCGAAAGTGTGATCTAGAAAGCTAATTACTTGTATCACCTTAATAAGGATAAAAGGGTAATTATACCTATCGAGGGTATTACAGTAATTTGACTCTCTTAGAGCACAATGACATTCTATACGTGTTCTAGTTGTTGACCCTAATCGGTCGGATTTGAAATCACAATTCAATAGGATAAGTTAGTATACTTTAACTAACTAGGGGTAATATGGTAATTACTTACTTCAAGGGTAAAACGGGAATTTATGCTCATACCGATACAAAATACATATTCGTAAATGCTTACAAGACCGAAGTGGTCAAATTCTTCGAATTCTTTTTTTAAGGGTAATTTAGTAATTTCCAAAGCAAGGACATTTTAATCATCTTATTCCTTCAAGGGTAAAACTGTAATTACGTAAGTCCAATTTTATGGAATTTGATATTGTATTTTCTATTTCCATTTTTTTTCTTTCCTTTCTTCTAACAAACTTGGGTTCAAGGCCCATCATTTATTTTTTTCTTTTCTTTTCTTTATCTTTAAAACATTTGGGCCTAGCCCATTCTTTATTCTTCTTTTCTTTTTTTTTTAAAGGATTGGGCCTGGATGCCAAGCCCAAGCAGCCAAGCTAGGCCCTGGCGCGCCTGGGCTGCGCGCTGGCCCGCGCCTAACTTGGCGCTTTGGGCCACGCCTGGCAGCCCAAGGGCCACGCTGCCAGCACAGACTGGCAGCCATCCGGCCACCACCCAAGGCTGCCGGAATCTGGTTTTTTTTCCGGATTCCAGCGAGCCTCAAACGAATTTCCAGCCCTCTATGCCCATTTTAGAACCAAATCTCACTTTAAAATCACCCCCAAACCACTCTAATCACAAACCCAAACAATAATTATGCTTCAAACCATCAAACTAACAAGAGTCAAATAAATTTCATGGTAAAAATCTGAATTTCACTTACCCAAAGTTTAACATCATTCTCTACTTGCTTCCAATACCTCCATTAGCTAAACATCAAGCTTTCCACCTCCCAAACACAAACAAAACCAAGAATTTATACTTATATTGGCTTCAACAACATAACTCCAAACATAAAATTCTTAAGGGATTTAATTCTCCTTACCTTTGTTTTAAAAAAAAAAAACCCACTATAAACACCATACATTCCCAATCTATTTATGCCATGAGGAAGAACTTGGAATGGAGATTCTTTTCCTATGCTTGCATGTTTAATTTGAGGGGAGATTAAGTGAAATATTTTTGAGAAAGAGGGTAAGAAGCTTCGGTTAGAGGGAGAAAGGAATTGAAGAAGAAGAAAAGAAAAATATTTTCACACGGGAAAGAAGAACAAAAAGGGAATAAATGGGCTTCATTTATAACAAATGGCAAAATTGCATTATTGTCCCTATAAATTGCATTTCCTTCAATTTGGCTCAAACTTCTAAATTTCAATCAATTTCATCCTTAACAATACCAATTTTAATTTCTAATTAAATTATAAGTTAATTCAATTTTAGTTTAGGCTTCACATATTAATTGTGGAGTTTTAGAAATAAGTGATTGTAATAATCACAAATTTGATTCTATGATAACTCCCACGACCTACTTTTATGGGATTATTCACTTTTCAAATTTATGGTTTAAGTTGGTTGAAATATCAAATAGGACCGTGAATTTTCATGAAAATCTCAAATACGTGTGAATTTTCGGTTGAACTTTGTCATAACGTGCAAATCGCGAGACTTGAGCGCTAGACGCATTGGAAAGGAGTCGCCACCAATCTTTTTTTTTATCTATTGGCCACCTAAATTTGATTAACCATTTTAATGTGTTTTAATGTTGAATTAAGTTCATTAATAATGATTAAACATTGGTCTTCATTACCAAATTTTGGGTTCGGGAGTTCGATTACGTGTAGGGAATGTATTAGCACCGCTACAACGCCTGTCAAATAGACAGTACCATTTTAATTAAACATTAACCTTATAGCCTTAATTGTTACTTTTAATCCTCTAAATTCATGATTGTTGATTTTATCTCTTTAAATAATATTGTCTTCAATTTCCTCACATTTTGACAAAATTTTGAGACAATTATCCTCAAGAGTATTCAAGAATTCTTAAATTTCTCGAAGAGGCTCCGTCGTCGGAATTTAAGTTATTACCCATAAATTATTTTACATTGTTTTAAATTAAATTATTTATTAAAAAATCCAAAGAACTACC
Source organism: Corchorus olitorius (assembly GCA_001974825.2). Taxonomy (NCBI): domain Eukaryota; kingdom Viridiplantae; phylum Streptophyta; class Magnoliopsida; order Malvales; family Malvaceae; genus Corchorus; species Corchorus olitorius. The sequence continues at coordinate 2,606 of AWUE01018090.1, forward strand.
ACTTGTACATCCCTTGAATTATTCTTATTTATACCCTTTAATTATTACTCTTTATTACAATTCAATTATTCAATTTATTAATTTTATTATTAATCATATTTTTTTATATACAATCTTCCACAAGTTGGCAAGATTTAGAGAAATATTCTTTTAATATCTTATTTATGTTAAAAGCCATTGATTTAATTCCTTTTATTTAATGATTTCCCACATATTGGAAAAATCTAGGATTTATTCATTTATTATCATTATTTTTTATTTAATGTAAATATTTATTTTAAATTTGTTTATTATTATTTTATATATTCTTTTATTATTTCTCAAATCTCCCACAATTTGGTAAGATTTAGAAAAATACTCTTTTAAATTAATTATTATTATTATTTATTAATTTCTATTATTATTTACATGAAAGCTAATTATGCGAAATCCCCAAATTCCCCCACAAGATTGGCAGAATTGGACAGATTTAACCTAATCTAATGCATATGATTTTGCATTTCACAGTTTATACTCTTGCGGGCCAGGAGTAAAAGTTTCGAGTGTTTTTGATGTTTTGATGAAAGAACGATTTTGACTTTCTGAGTTTATTTTTGCACCAAAAGAAAAATTATTAAGATATGTTTCTTAACCCTCTTTCTCTTTTCATCTTTTGCTCCAAACAAAGTATATTGATTAAAGATAAAACAAAGCTATGAAAGTAATAATATAAAAAAGAAAAATTACCAACAATGCTAATGGTCCTAGGCGGAATCACACAAATTTTAATAGAGGTGCAGGGCATTATAAGAACTCTCAGAGGTCTCCGATTAAATTACCAACAGTCAACCAGGAAGGTGACAATCGCAAAGAGAAGGAAGTTCAGAACATTCAGGTTTCTGACCCACATTTAGTGAGCCACGAGCTTTTAGAAAGGAAGCCTCAACTTCTCGTATTAGAACAGAGCCAAAAACGGTTTCAGTTGAGTTGGTGAATGATGTACCAGTGGAGCTTGTGAATGAGGCTTCAATGGAGGAGGTTTCTGATGAGGATGATAATTCTAATAATGAGATTGAGATGGCGGTTCAAATTCCAGAGGAGGATATGAGATGGTTGGCTAGAAGTGTTATTGTCCTGCTTCATAATACTGACGGCAAGAAGGATCTCGTTTCTTTGATTAACAAATTGGATCCCACGGTGTTAGTGAGAGATTTCAGCAACATCATGATTTTACTAACAGTTGAGGAGGATCAATCTTTGAATGATTGTATAGCAAGAATCAATAGCTCTTGTGAAAAGTGGATTAAAGTCATCGAACCTTGGGTTTCATCTGATTTACAGAGATTGAATCTTGTTTGGGTTAGGCTGTTTGATGTCCCTCTTGAACTATGGCATGAGAATTTTTTCTCTGCTTTAGGCAATCACTGGGTAAGTTTGTGCGATTGGATGAGTGCACCTCTCTTAAAGAATCTGTTAACGTTGCAAGAATGCAGATTTTGGCCCCTGGTATATCATGCGTTCCAAAAATGGTGTCTGGTTCTTCTTTGGGCATCAACTTCAAAATTACAGTTCAGTCAGAGTTTGAGAATGCTAGTTCATTTGCCGGAAGTCATGGCGGAAAGGTGACGACTCCAACGGAACAAAAAAACCTTTCAAATTCTTCTAACAGTCTGAATGAAGTGATTTTGGGAACTGATGAAGGTATTAATGCTTTGTCGGTTGAAGTGATTCCCAAGTCACAAGAAGCCTTAGAGATTGCTAAAGCCATTGATGATAGACGGCTGGAGTCTTTTGATGAAGACTTAGTGGAAGATAATCTTATTCATGCAAGGTATGATGCATTTAATGGAGAAGTGATGTGTTTTAACGAGGCTGGAATGCCTATTGATGAGGTAGACGTAGGTGAGAGTAATTCTTTAGCTTTGGTAGTTCGGTTCGACCCAGGGACACATTGGAGTAACCATAGCTTTGACCCAAGTGAGAATGGGCCTTTTTCAGACACTAGAAGTGAAATTGGGCCTTTCGTTACTTCTGAAGAAGATAGAAAAGAGTGGATGGCCCGTACCAAGCGGTTTAAATGGGCAAAATGTAAGGTTTGTGAAAAGAAAAAAAGGAAGAAAACGAGAAGAGGGGTAACAAAATTGATTTTGGGGGATGCTGCTATTGTTGATTTAGACTCTGATATCTCCTTGTCCGATGGAGATATCAAAAGTAGGAACAATTTTATTATGAGGGAGGCAGAGGAAACTTTTGAAGTGAATAAGGCGCTCGGTATTGAATTCGTTGAAGATAGAGAGCAGATCATCTTTAGGTTAGTGGGTATGGACGGAGCTTGATTTGGTGCTGGTTGTGTATGTGGGTAGTTTGATAATTTTGGATCTTAAGAGGTTTGGGAAGGTGGGAGAAACACAGACTGTTAGATTTGCTGTTGAAAGATGCAAGGGTGAGTATTTGTTTATTCAAGAGACTAAGTTGAATTGTATCAAAAAGAGACTAAGTTGAATGATGCCGATGAAAGGTTTATTAAGTCGATTTGGGGTAGAGGCATTTGTAAAGGCAAGATTTATAATGCTACAGGAAGTGCAGAGGGATTTGTTTCGTTTTGGGATGAGAATTTATTTGAGATGGATTCTGCTATAGTTGATCAAAAATCCATTCTTTGTGTTGGAAAAATGAAGGAGATTGGATTTCAATGTGTTATCGGAAACACTCCTAATGATGAATCCGATAGGGTGAGATCATGGAAGGATATAACAATTTGACACTCCTTGGATTCTTGGTGGAGAAGATTGGGTGCTGCCACTAATTTCCAAGGTTTTAATTCTTTCATGCTTGGTTCAAAACTGAAGGTATTAAGATTTGGAAAATGGCTTTCTTTGTTTTCCTTTGGTCTTTTTGGCTGCATTGAAACGACATGGTGTTCATTAGGAAGGCTTTGGATTTGATTCACTCATTGATGTCTTAATGTTGAGGTGGTTGGGTTAAAGTAGCTTGGCCTGTTTTGGATTGCTCTTTTTCGGATATCTTTTGTTTTCCTACTGATTGTGATCTCAATATTGGCAAGTCTAAGATTCCTGGGATTGTCTCTTAGAGTTGACCTGAGGTGGGATTTATGAGGTTTTATTTGGATGGAGCCGTTTAGAGGTTAGTCAGGTCCAACGGGGATTGGCAGTATGTTTAAGAGATGCTAATGGAATAGTCTAGAAGCAATTTTCTAAATTGCTTAGGATCATGGACTCAAATGGAACAGACTTTTGTGCTTTTAGCGAAGCCTTGAATTGATTATGTTTTGTGCTTCGAGATGGTCTTAGTCTGATGGTTTGGATGTGGAGAGTGACTCCTAAAATGAGATGCATTGGGTTGAGCAGTCGGTTATTGTGAGTTGGAGATTTAGGAAGTGGATGTTTCATTTAGGTTTGTTGGGTATATGTTTGACAGCATTCAATATTGTCCTATTTTGCTGTCTTGTTGTCTTGTTTTGCTGCTGTTTTTTGCGCTTTAGCTGCTGTTTTGAGTACCAGTTTGCTGCATTTTCTGTTTTAGTGGAGCAATTGGTATTCTGGTCTCATTGGATTGTGGCTTTGGTCTCTTTATTATTAATAAATTGATTGCCTTTAAAAAAAATAATATAAAAAACCTAAACATCAACGTGCCAACAATTGAACAAAGGAGAGGAGTAAAACAAAGTAAAAAAGTACAAGCAGAAAGAATGAAAATAAGGGAAAATACATGGGCTCCATATAATACATGATGACAAGGTATAAGAATACCTTTTTGTTTTGGGGTTAATTTGCTTTTGGGAATAGAGTAACGTCGGACTTTTTTACAGCCAGATGCAAAAAAAAAAAAATGAAGAAAACAAACTCTCTGCTTTAGAATTTTCGGTAGCAGCAGACAATTCTAACGCGTGTGTCTGCTAGGGTTAAGAAAAAAAGTCATATTATATAGGCCTAAATTCTTTGGGGGCAAGGTAAGAAAACTATCAGGAAATTTCCAACACAGACTTATTTTACATGTGCTATAAATAATTATTTGACCCACTTAACTGACCCAAATAAATTACTAAAGTTCAAACCCAACTTAAAAAATTTAACCCAAACCTAACCAGGCCACATCATTAGGCTTAAGACAAAACTAAACTTTGACTTAGCCTAAATTAAATTGCAGTGTCTACAAACTTAAATGAGCTTGCTCAAAATGTTCAGGCCCTCATTTGACCTTTGTTTTAGTTGGGGCCCTTATTTGAGATTTTCATGAAAGTTTAAGGTCCTTGGGATTTCAGCCAAATTTTTTTGTAAAGTTACTAAAATAAGGCTTATAACATTACTAAAAATGCTTATGAGCTTCCTAAAAAATCTTTTACAGTTCACTTAAAACCTTATATGTTTATCAACAAATTTAATAACCTTTTATTTTCAGTAATTTGGTATCAACTTTATCAAATTTACAATATACTTGATTACTGAAAATGCTTTGAAGGAGCACTTGAGCATCTGACTCAATGGTAAGGTGCATGCTCCCTGGACCGTGGGATTTCAGGTTCAAGTCCCATTGTATTTGATGTTTGTTGAGTTTTTTATAGCTTTATGCCGACTTTGTTAGTTTGTTATATTTGTTATTATATAGTTTGTTTATTTTGTCATTTCTCATTGTATATTTGAATATATAAGGTATTATTTGATTGTAATGAGATTTGAATATTGTGCCCTCCTTAAAAAATGCTTTGAAGGATATATAAAAAGCTATACATTCACCGAAAAATTATGTAACCATGCTTTATGAAACTATTTATAACCACTTATTTAGAAATGGAGGTTACCAATTTTACAATACCCAATATCTGGAAAAGTTTTGTAGGTAATGAAAAAATTTATACATCTACTAACAATTCATTAAAGTATTTTCTTTAAATTATGTCATATAATATGAAGTTTATCAAGTTCACCGTACTTTGTACTAAAAATATAGCTTAAATGCCCATTTTGCTCCCTTACTTTTTCAAGAAAATGGATATTATATCCCTTTCTTTTTTTGACACTTCGCCCCCTTACTTTTTAAATTCAGAACACTTTGCCTTAAAATTAACGGAAGCCTATTTGAAAAATTAGAAAAAATCAAAATCTTTTATGCATTATTATACAATAAAAATGAAAACTTATCTATAACACAAAGAAATTAGATATGTTTGTAATTTAGCAAATAAATAGTATGATATATCCAAAAATTAAGCCCATGGCAGCGGTATTTTCCAACTAATTATTACTTACATTAAAAAGAGAGCCATGTATAGTTTTAATCTTTTATTACCGTTTGAATTATTATTTTCTTTTTGGAATCACCATCTGAATTATTTTGAATACTTTAGTTAAAATAGAAATTCTAAATACCAAGCCGGAAAGAGTTAGAGAAATTCCTTAGAGTTTGTTTGGTTGAGAGGAAAGAAATATGAAGGAAAGGAAATAGTAAGGGAAGGGAAATAAGGAGGAAGGGAAAGGAAGTCATATTTCCTCCATCATGTTTGGTATGAAGGAAAGAAATTAGGAGAGAAGTACCAAATTAATTCTTTCCCTTGTTTGGTATGGATGGGAAATGAGAGAGAAAGGAACTTTATTTTTATAAAATGACTATTTTATACCCTTTCTTTTTTTATTAATATTTATGGCAAATTCACTAGATTTTGCCCTCATCCACTATTTATTTAAAATTTCATTTATTAATGGTATTAAATTTTTTCATTTTTTTATCAAAAAAGAAAAGATTTTTCATACCTTCCTAAACTTTTTATTTAAAATAAATGATATCCGAATACAATTTTTTTTGTAGTAAATAAAAATAATAAATAATATATATTCAAATCTTTGAGCAATAAGATCTTAAATAGAATTAAAACCTCATTAATCAATTTCAAATGCAAAATAAAAATAAAAATGATAAAAATGTTATCTCCTTAGTCCAAAAGTAAAACTACTTACATAGTACAAAGAGCAAGTTCAAGAGAGTTATAATCCAATCCTGGTTCTACTGGAAACAAAGTTGAAAATTAATTAAAAACTGGAATAATAAATGTTCAATTTAAAGTTGCATGATTCAACAAAACATAATCAATTAGCCTAATGTTGTTATAGCTTCAACAAAATCCCATCAACAATAAGAAAAAGCCCCTTCTATGCAGCAAAGTCGACTTGGCCAAAAATCATTATAGCAATCTGCATAAATATAAACAAAATGTCATCTAAATCAATTACAAAATATGACCAATCTAAATCAATCACAAAATATAACCAAAATAAATCAAGCAGATTTCTAATTAGCTAACAGTCAACATAAAAATGACTTTCAAAACAAAAACTACAACGAGGATACAATTAACTTCAAGAAATCTGTCCCACAACTTAAGTTCAAGTAATAATGAGATGAAGCTGCAATATCAACTTCAACAGTCACAATCCTATAGTACTCTTGCAAGCAACTAAACCCTTCAGCCCTTATACGACTCTGGATTCCTCTCCATAGACATCAGGGGAACCCTATATACCAATTAAATACATATGCAAGCACGAACTACAACAAATTGCAACAACTAAATATGCAGAAAAACACAGTACAAATACCAATTCATTTATCATCTACTCAAGCATGGAGAAAATAGTTGATGAAGTGAGAGTGATCTGTCATATTATGTACAACACCCTCATTAGTGATCTGTCATAAGAGCTCTCTTTTTGGTTCATTTTCCTCTCTTTTCTTTGATCAACTCATCTTTAAGAAGTTTGTAAATCTGAAAATATAAACACCCTCATTCGCTTAGTTCTTAACTAGCAATCATCTCACATATATAATTGATCTTTTTAATATTTCTGCAAAACAAAATTTGATTCTAAAAAGTTGTAACAAAATCCTAGATCAGCCATGATTCTAAAAATTGGGTTTCTTTCAAGATAATGAACTTAAAGAAAAAAGACAAAAAGTACATGAGGAAAACAGAGAAGAAGGTGACTACTAGGTTTCATATTGAAGAATTGCATAGCTTTGTGAATACTAGAAAATGAAGAAGAAGGGAAATGGGTTTTGTTCGTTTGGGTTTGTTTGGTTGAAATACTAAAAGTAAGGGTGCATGGTAGGTTTCTTAATGAGTTTGAGTTGGGTGTTTTCTGGGAAATGACCAGAAAAATGAGAAATAGGGGTTTCATAATTTTGTCTGCTTTTTCCCAGAAAAATAAGAAATGAGAAAAGTCCAACGATGGAGTCCTGACCTGACCTTACTGGTTTAATTTAAGATAAACAAGAAACCCTAGAAATTAAAAAAGAAACCAATCAGTAAAAAGAACACGAGAGGTCTGATCACAGAAGCCAAAAACATCTTTTATCAAGATCTAAATCCTTCTTTCTTGTAAGACATTATAACAAATGGGGAAACAAAAAACCAAACCAAACCTAATTTGAATATGAAACAAGTTAGCAAGTGGCCTGTTAAAGAAAAGGCAGATCTCCTGCCCCCCCCCCCCCACCACCACATAAAAAAAAAGAAGAGATCGCCTCATTAGCTTAGTTCTCAAATGTAGAAGGACTAAGCATACTGTAATGAAGGTAGTGGCTGTCACGCCCCGACCCGGAAGTCGAACACGGACAACCGCCGTGTCACCTTGAAACACGTGTCGGCCGGTCACGCACTCCAAAGAAACACGAAGCGTCAATACCAGATAAAAAACATGGAAAACATGAATTGAGTATAAATTTAAAATACTGAACCTTTCAAATCAGAGTAGATGCGGAATCGTCAAAACCGAAATAATAAAAGTGTTTTAATAAATCAGAAAGCAAGTCAAATCCAATTAGTGGGTTAGTAAACAAGAAACAAGGCACGAGGAATGAGAATGAATAGACACAATGCCAGTGGGACCCGTCATGTAGTGAGAAGTACCTCTATGAGCAATGATAACAGCCTACGCCACCGACTCGACCGTCCAAGAATCCGCTGAGTCCTAACTACCCTGAAAACACAACAAGAATTTGAGGGGGTGAGTACACAAATGTACCCAGTGAGTGAGTCGCCCTCAAAAGAGGACCAGAAGAGGGTGGGGTGCACTCATAACCAAAACAGGTAAGAAAACCAAGTTATAAAATCCTGGTTAGCAATAAAACAAGTCAAAGAAATCATTTATCATTTACATAAAACAAATGGGCTGCCAATAAAACCTATCCAGAGTGACCTTGGGCCGAGTCAACCTTTGGAATCGTCAGGGGCATTTTCGTCATCATAAAATAATTACTAAAAAAAACATCATTTTTCTCTTTTTGTCCAAACAAGTCCGTTCCCCTGACGTTAGCTTGAGTCCGGTACTGTGTGGTGGCCGCAGCACACCCAATTTAGCTCTCCCATGCACACGTCGAACCGGTAGATGAATAAATATATTGTGTCGGGCCTGGAGCTACGAACCATGTGGATCCAAAATAAAGTCATGGTCCGTTAAAACATACACACCAGCGCTGAGTTGCGTCCGAGACACTCCACCAACAAGCCATACGTACTCCTGGAGTTACGCCCATAAGTCCCCGTATGCTTGAACAAGTTCTTTTTAAACAAAACCAGGTCATTCATGCACCCAAAACATTTATCAAAATATTTTATAAATCATTCATGTAAAAACAGTAATAAAACATTTCCTCAACGGGTTCTCCGTTGAGGATAGCCCACTCACAGTTTAGGGGACTCGTATACCCCCCAAGGTGAATCCGCAGTGAGCCTAACTGGTGTCTCGATCAGCGCCTCGGCCGTCTGATTGAGAAGTGCACCAAACACAAGAAAACCGTTAAAACCAATCTCAGAGATTAAATTCATAAACCGAAATAAAGCCAAGTTTGTCAGTCTAAACCAGGATAATATACCAATATAAAACTAAAATAATAAACGAAAATATCAAATCAGTTAGATACAAAGGAATAAAATGACAAGAAGTATGGAACCCAGACCCACGGTCTAATATTGAGGAGTTAAACGTGTGTCTATATGTCTTACAGGGTTCTAATACGAGTGTCAAGGTCCGCAAATACTTCCACAGCTTATCTAATCAAAAGCGGCATCTAGGGGCAAAACTGTAATTTTACTCGATCAGGGGCAAATTTGTGATTTAGACATCTTAAGGCTGTTACGGTGATTCTCTAACCTTACAAGTTCGATTAGTATGATTGGATAAGTCAAATCCTCTTCTAGGGGCAAAGTCGTAATTGTACCAATTCTAGGGTAAAAATGGTAATTTCCTCATTATAGGGGTAAAATCGTAATTTTACCAATCAGGGGTAATATAGTAAATTTGTCCATCACGGGTATTTTGGTAATTCAAATGTTCTTAAAATACGATGATATTACTTACGAGCCGTAGTCCTTAATCCGGTTAGGTTGGATTCGGGATCATGACCTAAAAGGAAATCTTAGTAATATTAAAGTTCTAAACTAACTCTATTTTCAACCAAAAATCTAACGTGGCGACACTTTACAAAAATACTCATATCTAGCTCGATTCTCAAACAAATCAAATGAAACCACATCCATTAGAAATATAGTTCCATATACTTAAATTCACCCTTAGAGGACTCTTATCAAATTCGGCTCCTAACCTATTCAAATGTCAAGTTGATTCCCAAAAATTTTCAATGGCATGCTGTAACAAGAATCAACCATGCAGTCCCAAAAATCCTATTTTTCACTAATTTCCCTTTAGAATTTCAACTTGATTTCTTCTACAAAGTTATAGAGGACTCCAAACCCTACAATTTAGGCTCAAGAATGACTCAATTTGGATTCTCTAAGACAAAGTTATGCCCCTCGAAAGAAGGCTGCCCGAAATGAATCTACACTCCCCTGTTTTTCATTTCCAGCAAGGCGACACTTTGGGAAAATAGGTATAACTTCCACAATACACATCCAAATCAAGTGATTCCAAAACCATTAGAAAGCTAACTCATTAGGCTAAAAATGATATTTAGAAAGCCACTTCAAATTCGAGCTAAAACAATTTCAAATTCAACCACCAAGTCAGATTTCCAAATTTGAACCTCAATTCTGCGATACAGTATTCCGAGCCTTATAATTCAGAATCCAAATGGTATTAGCAAAAAATTTCTAAACAAAGTTTGTTCCACATACAACAAACTACAAGACTGTTAATTTTCATAATTTTCCAATATCATTTACTACCTCAAACAGCCCCAAAACCGAAGCCCTTATATCACAATTCCTAATACCAAATTCTTGTTTACACTAATTCAAACTTCTCAACCCAATAATCAACATGATGCTCATCACAAACGAAGCACCCTAAATAACTCATCATGCATTTAAACTTAAGAAATTGTCTTAAACAATGAAAACTAGCTTAACTTCAAGAAAGGATAATCACTTACTCAAAGATGGTTGAACTTCAAAGTTTTCCCACCAATCACCTTAGCTCCTTCAAGTCCATCCTTAGGAAATCCTTGAGGCTAGATGATATGATTGTTATGGGGCTTTGATAGGACTTAGAACAAGCTTTAATTTGAGTATAAGATCATAAGCTTTGATGGTTGGTGGATGAAGAAATCAAGACATGCAAGTAAGAGGAGGAAGAGTTTGGAGAAGTTGAAGAAAAGCCTAGAAAATT